>JBAMBL010001505.1:0-73350 GCA_037043405.1 Drosophila subquinaria
TATACATATATGTTTTGTTTTGTTTTGTTTTGTTTTTGCTTTGGCAGCATGTTCCGCATATAAAAGAAAGTATCGATAAATGTGTTGGAAAGTATCGATAAATGTGTTATACAGTTTTCGTTTCGTTTCATTTCGCTTCGTTCCAAAAAGGCAAAAGTTGCAAATTGTCAGAAAGAATTGAAAGTGCAGCATGTTGCAGTTATTTTGTTGTAGTAAATGATGTAGTTGTTGCTGTTGCTGCTGTGGAACATGCCGCAACGTTGTACACAAAAAGGAAACACACACATTACACATATCATATCAAATCCATATGTAACTTCAGCACAACATACAGAAATTCATATACGTAATTTAACATAGTTGTTATTGGTATTGGTAATTTTGCCCCATCTCTATCTCCTTCTTTTTTCCCCCTTTTCCATTGAGCTCAACTCAATTTTTGACTCTCTTCTTTCAACTCTTAAATGAGCCTGCAATTTGCTCTTATTTTTTTTCTTTTGGTTTTCTCTTTACACATTTAAATTTAAGTTTTTTGTTTTTGTTTTTTGATGCTGCTGAGCGTTTGTTGTTGTTGTTGTTGTTGGCATGCGAGCTGCGTTATTGTTGTTGATAATGTGCTGTGCTTGTTGTTGTTGTAGTTGTTGCTGTGACGGCGACTTAAACGGACAATGAAACAAAACTGTTATACTGCGTGATATTGCGCTTCAGAATATCCGCACAGGGGCCCAAAACGCGTTCAAATCTGTTGGCATTATAAATAAATACATTAATTATTAATAGCTGTGCTTAGTTATTGATTAGTTTAGTCTAGTTTATAGCTCACCTCGCTCTGTCCAGCTTGACACACTTGAGCGGGCCACGGGCCACAACAGTCGCGGCACGTGGCCGGTCCAGGAGCAATGCAATCTCGCCAAAGTAATCGCTGGAGCCCAGGCGACCCACCTCGGCGGGCTCCTCACCCTGCTGAAGAAAATTAAAGAGAGAGGAATTTATTTTAATTAGCCGCAAAACAGAGAATATTTAAAAATCAAATATGAATTATAAATTAAAAATATTTATTTTTTAGAAAAAAGAAATGTCTGCCGAAACTGGAGATTGAACCCGCGAATTTTAAAAATTTCTAACGTCGGTAACTTAGTCCTCTAGGCCACAGGAGCCCACAAAAATATTTAAAATATAAAGTTTTAAATGCAACCCAGATCATCCTACTCAAAAAATCATAGAAAATACTAGTGATGAGATTTAAAAAAATGTTTACTTTGCAGTCACTATTAGAATTGTTTAAATAATGGTTTTGCATCCCAACTTAATTTTTAAAAAATCGACGATAAAAGTTAAAAAAGTTGATTTTTCAAAAACTCATAAATATTCCAGAAATTTTAATATTTTCAAATTATGAGCTGACATAACTTTAGTTTTCTGTAAACACTTTTGATTAGGTTTGTATTTTAGTTAGTTGTAATTAAAGCTTTTAAATAAAGTTGCTTTTTGTGCTGGTTGAAATAAACTGTGAGCTACAATTCTTCAAATGTCCATTTTTTTTAAATTTTAAATGTAAGGATTGAAAAAGAATATATTAAATTTATATAGCAAATTTTCAAAAATTGGACAGTACTTAATGAGAATACTTATACATAATGGTTATTATTTATGTTCTCTTAAAATCAAATAGACAAAAGTGTACACTTTAAAATAGAAATTTGTATTGAATTTAAAATGCCAAACTTTAAAAACAGGATGTTTTGAATTAATCTAAATTTGTTGCAAGAATTGTATAAAAAATAATTGTAATAAGTTAAAAATAAGTATTTTTTAAATGAAGAGAAAATTGATTAAACTTTAAATTATAAAATGTACTTTTTTAAATGATTTAAAAGCTAAAATACATATCTGGCGGTATTCACAAAATGAAATTAACAATTTAAACGCTTTTAAAAAATAACAGATGAGAAGAGAGTTTTAAATGAGAAGAGTAATAGTTAAAAAAAGAAAAGCTGAGCTTAAAACTCCACAAAATCTGTTTTATTCAACATAGAGTTCCCTTAAATATTAAATCGATAAATTGAAATAAAGTTCTGCAGGTAACTCACCTCGGAGCGCTGTTGCAGGACAACGGCACAGCCCTCGAGTATGATGTAGAAATCATCGCCAGCGGCGCCCTGCTTCACAATCGTCTCGCCATCCTCGAAGGAGCACGTCTCCAGCGAGTCGGCGACCGTGAGACGCTCCCACTTGTCCAGGCTCTCCAGTATGGAGACGCGCGACAGGAACTCCTCGTACATCTTGCGCTTGCGTATGGTCGAGCCCATCAGAATCCGTCTGTACGAATCGCGATCGATGCCCCACAGCTTCACATCGCTCTTGGCGCGCACTGTGGCGGCTCTGGGTGTCCCGTAGATGAGGGCCAGCTCGCCAAAGCTGCCGCCCTCGCTGATCGTGGTCACCAGCTCCGAGTTGACAAATACCTAGAAACAGGACAAAAAATGGCAATTGAAGTGTAAATTCAATTGATTTACAACCAGAGTATGAAACCGTAACAAACACCGTAACCGTTAACCGGTATTTACCGATTAAAATTGGTAACCGTAACTAAAACCTTAATCGAAACATAAAATGTTTAATTATATAATGCCTAAACAGAAAAAGCCGAAATAACCGTTTAAATTCAATTTTGTAAATCGTCGTTTTTAGCATTAATTTTGGATTTTTTATATTTAATTTGATAATAAATCCCATTGAAAAGAAAAACTGAAATAACCGATATAACCGTTTAGTAACCGATTCATGCATAACGGTTAATTTCGGTTCATAAAATCATTTTATTCAATTTTATAAATGTGTAATCGTAATTTTTAACACTAATTTGATTATAAATTCCATTGAAAAGAAAACTCTTTTTTGAAAACAAAGAATTTTTGTTTAAATATTTAAATATTCTTCTTTAAAAAATTAAAAGAATTTTCTTACATATTTTATTTCGAAACCTAAACTAACAAATAACCGGTAAACCGATATCCTTAGATTATGCGTAACTTTAACCGATAGCCAACACTCGAACATAACCGATACTAGCACTGAAATCGGTATTTGTTTTGATTTTATACCCTCATTTACAAAACTTGTTTGTTGGATACTCACGTCGACCTCACCCACATCGATGACGTAGAAGTTGTCGCCCTCGTCGCCCTGCTGTATGATATTCTCGCCCGCCGTGTGATTAACCGGAAACATGGCATCGAATATATCGGAGCGTTCGCTCTCATCCAAGTGAGCGAAGAGGACATTTTTGGCTATGGCCTTGGACAGGGCATTCATTGTCTTGTAATCCTTGGGCACGACTTTCTTAACATAGTTGGCGGCATCCTCTTCGGTCACCGGCTCGGCGGAGATGCCGCCGCGCCTGCGCACGGGGGGTGCAGCTGTTTGTGGCATTGGACTGAGATCCTCGCAGTCGTCGGGGCTGATGATCACCTGTTTGCTGGCATCCAGTTTAACTTGTTCCTGCAATGAAGAAAGAAACACAAAATATTAGTATAACTGTGTTTTATAATATAACAGTTTTTCTAAGTTATTGCTAATTCAGGATTAATTTTTAATAACACAATAGCAACTGTATACAGAAAATATTTGTATTGTATAACACTTTCGTATAACAGTATAACAGTTTTTATTAGCACCATTGCAAGCTTAATATAACTGCTCTCAAAGCTATTTTATATAACCGTATAACAGTTTTTTATACCTGTATAAGTTTTACATAACTTTTTTTAAGTTATTTCTAATTTAGGATTAATTTTTAAAAGCACAAAAAAATATTAATATTGTATAACAGTACAACAGTTTTTTTTCGAAATATTTACTGCAAATTCAAGGCAATTTTTATTAGCACCATCGCAAACTTAATATAACTGCTCTCAAAGCTATTTTGTATAACCGTATAACAGTTTTGTATAACAGTTACTTGCGAATTATTTATTGCAAATTCAAGACAATATCTATTAGCACCATGGCAAATCTAATATAACTGCTCTTTTTGAGCTATATTGTATAAGAGTATAACAGATTTTTTTAACTATTGCAAATTCAACACAATTTTTAATATAACCATAGCAACTTGATCTCTAAGCTTTTTTTTATAACCATATAACAGTCGTGTATAACAGTTTTGTTTAACAGGTTTTCCCAATTCTTGCAAATTTCAGTAAATTTTTAATCGCACCATTGCAAACTGAAGATTACTGCTCTCTTTGAGCGATATTAGCCAACTGCAACATAAAGCATCTAGAACAAAAGTCAACACCCACCCGCCATTTGATGGCAAATATAGATGTTGATGTTAAAAGTGTAACAGGAGCTTTTCGCCGGCAAACCCACGCACTGGAGCAGGCATTTACTTTGGCCCGCCCACCTGCTGCAGCAGCAACAACAACAACAGCAACAGCAACAACAGCACCAACTTCACCACCTCCACCGCCACTTCAACGCAATGTGCGTCATTCCAGGGATGCCAACTTCGTGTTTCATATGTCAAAAGTCAACGGCTCCCTGGACAAAAATAGAGTGGGATGGAAAGCTTCTTTCACAATTGCTCAGTTCAGTTGACTGTTTATCTATTTTTGGCAGCTCAAAGTTTGTAGAAAAAGAAAACAAGAAATATGATTAAGCTCCCTCATCAACTGGACTGCAACTGCCACGATGCAACTTTTGTATTTCTGATAAAACGCAATGTCCATCTTAATCAGCTTCTGACTAATGCTGCTGGCGTGACGTCAATGTGGTCGAAAACCCGCCACAACAACTGGACCCACAATTGCAAGTTGCACAGCCAGCAGCAAATCAGATTAAGTTGCATTTCACTGTCACTCACTTACGAGTGACTGCAGCATTGAATTTGGGACCAAGAGCTGAAGGAAATGCCAGAAGAGCATTGCAGCTAATTAAAATTGCATGATATACAATTGTAAAACATTCAATTAGTTAAAGAGAACTATTGAAAAAGGGGCTCAAAGTAAATTGATTATTGTTATTTAATGCACTTTATGCTTTAAATGACAAATTTATAGCTTATAACAGTTTGTATAACAGTATAAGAGTTGAGTGAAATTCGCTTACTATAAATTTGTATGGTACCTAAAAGTTTTATACTTCAAATTACCAAAAAAAATATAGTATAACATTTTGTATAGCAGAATAACAGTTAAATGAAAATCTTAACATTATGCTTAAAGTTGCTTACTATAAATTTGAAGGGTCCCTAGCAGTTTCATGCTTTGAATGAAAAATTTATATGGTATAACAGTTTGTAGAACAGTATAACAGTTGAGTGAAAATCTTTACACCATGCTTAAAGTCGCTTACTATAAATTTGTAAGGTACCTAGCTGACTTATACTTTAAATGTAAAATTTATAACGTATAACAGATTGTATAACAGTATAACAGTTGAGTGAAAATCTATAGACTATGCTTAAAGTCGCTTACTTTAAATTTGTAAGCTACCTAGCAGTTTTATGCTTTAAATGACAAATTTATTAGGTATAACAGTTTGTAAAACAGTATAACAGTTGAGTGAAAATCTTTACACCCTGCTTAAAATCGCTAACTATAAATTTGTAGGCTACCTAACAGTTTTATACTTTAAATGCACAAAATTTATAACGTATAACAGTTTGTATAACAGTATAACAGTTGAGTAAAAATCTTTGCATCATCTTTACAGCTGCTTAATATTAATATTAATTACTTAGCAGTTTAAAAGCATAAAACAAATATATAACAGTTGTAGAACACTTGTTTAAAACTGTGCAAATTAATGTTTTACACTTTGTATAACACCTTTTTTCAATGTGTGCCAATTATAACAATTGCTAGGCTAATAATTCTAGCCTTACATAAGAATATTAAAACTAATTTCAATTGCATAACAGTTGATTAAAACCGTTTAAATCGCATTAACAGTCCTTAATACCAACGTTTATGACTAGTTAGTTGCTTACAAATGATTATAAGAACCTCCCCGCAACAATTTAGCTTATCGCCACCTCAAAAGTATTCTAGCCAATAATCATAGAGACTCATAAACACGGCCAAAAGCAGCGCCCCGCAAAAACCCATTTCACTGTCAATAAACAATAAACAAACGGCAACAAAAATTCGAAAATGGGCAAAATGCATAAACTTTTATGGCCCAAACAAAAGCATTTTGTGGAAGCGTATAAAATACGCCGGGAATTGACTCGACGCGACTCGTGCAAAGTGTAAACACAAAACGCAACTAATAGAAAACTGAACAAAAAGAAAACGCAATTAGAAAAGCAACAAAAACAATAACAATAAGTCAAGCAATTTGCCAGATGATCATGGAATGCCGCTGATAAGAATTGACTTTGCGATTAATGATGATGATGATGATACTGATAATGAGGATTCTTTGGGCCAATTGCCAGTTTCGAGTTGAGGTGTTGACGCCACCCACAATAAAAACCGCGAAATACATCAATCAAAGTTTAAAAAAGGCAACGCAACGTGGCGCATACAAAATGCCACAAAGTGCGGCACATTATCAAGAGAGCTATAAAAATGTAAGGCTGCACCTAACCACAAGCCAAATGGCTGACAAGTCAAAGCCGCCTGTTGACTCAACTCGACTCCACTCGTTGTTGCCGCTTCGTTTTGGCCAAACAACAAACGCAGCAATTGCAAACTTCTCTCGCCCTTTTGGACATACTATAAATTATCAGAGTTGTGTCGCTTTGTTCTGAAATTGTTCAAATGAACGGGTTATTAAGATGAACGAATGAACTTTTTGAGTCAATCATGAACTAAATCTTTCATGACGCAGTTGATTAGTTCTTATAATTTTAGCCTTTTGCTACAGAAAAATTAGAATAATAATATGCATAAAGTTCCGGGATTGAGTTCAATTTCTTCATTATTTAAATGTAACAAAGTTTCAATTTCATATATTTTTTATGTTTTGAACAACAAATGAGTTGCAGTAAAATTAATTAACTTATGAAAAAGAGCTCTATAAGTCAAATATTTCCATAACTCGAACACTTTCTTGGGATAATGGTAATTTGTATTAGGGAAGTTCGACTGTATAACTTTTTTTCCTGATAAAATTGTCTCAGCTATGTTGTGTGAAAATTTCAGCTTTCTAGGCTTAACCGTTTGTCCTACACATTCATACTGACTGACATTTCAATGTGTAGGACAAACGGTTAAGCCTAGAAAGCTGAAAATTTCACACAACATGGCTGAGACAATTTTATCATGAAATTAGACGGCGTTTTGCGATATTCGACCTGTAAGTGGGTCAAATTTCAGGGAATTGCTTAAGCCCAATTTACACGATCGGTTTCCGACCGACACTTTACGTTAATAAATCGTCGGTCTCGTGTGAACACGCAAAATTTTAGAGCGTCGGTTTGTCATCGAAGCGAACATAATACGTAAAAATTGAATGTTTTAGTATTTTTTGGTGAATTTTTTTGGCAACATTTTCCATCGGTCAAAAAGTGTCGGTCGGAAACCGATCGTGTTAATTGGGCTTTAGTATGAAAAACTTTTGTTTCTTAAAAAATGTCAATCAAACTCACAGATTGTATATTTGCCATAGTAAAATTAAAAGTAAATCCTGACACTAAATGTTATTTGTCATCCATTTTAATTAAAAATTTTAACTACGTTTCACATTTCCCTAATAAGAAACAGTTGTACCCCATTCATCAACCATAGTTCATGATTAACTAACCAATTGAATTACTGAACTAAATGAATAACGATCAAACTTGTTCAGCAAACTGAATTAAAAATCCCAACTCTATTTAGTGTTGACCAGCTGTAGAAAAATGTGAGTAAGAGTGGAAGGGGAGGAAATGAAGAGGGAAGCCCTTAAGGAGGACTGTGGCAAGGTCTGGGCCAAAAGGGTTTGAGTCGGGCCCAAGTTGTTGACCATGAACTTTATGCAGACGCGGAGTCGGCGCCCAGTCAACTAGCCAGATGGCAAATGGCCATGGCCCTGACTACTGTGTCTCCCCAACTTACTTTCCCTTCTCTCTAACTCTATCTCTTTCCCACTTCCTCTTTCTCTCCCTCTCTCTCTTTCTCTGATTCGCTGCGCGATTTGTTAGCATTTGGCGACGTTCCCTGCGACATATTAAACGGAAATCGATTTCGCATTGCAAATTCAGTTACTGACGTAAACTACATGGAAATTGTGTATGTCCGTTTGTGTGTGTGTGTGTGTCTGTTTTTCTCTGTCTGTGTGTGTGTTTGTGTGGGTGTGGTATGTATAACTAACTGGGTGTGTAATCTTGACAAACGTTTGACACTGAGACGCTTATCACAAAATTGTAATGTCATAATGAAAACATTTAACGAACTCAGCTGATTAAATGACTTGGCAGGTAAGTAGACCGACTGACAATTGTCGATTGACGATATAAGATTGTCGATTGTTGATTGGCGCTCTACTTTTATCGAAGTGCACTTGTTTTTCTTGTTGCACTTGCTGTACGTTGCAGTTGCGACAAAAATCAATAAAAATTTACATTGAAATTGAGACACACTTAAGTGTATTAAAGGTTTATCATTAATGCAATTTTACGATAGTCAGACGATAGTTTTATTTGTCTTTTACTCATCTATAACTATCGATTGAATAACAAGTTTAAAAGCTATTGTATACGATAGTACCATGTTAAATTTGATGGTATTTTTTATACACACGCAGTTCTTAAACTATCGATATTATTAAAATGTACACTCGTGTATTGTCTGTATTTACTATCGATCATACCTTATTAATGTCGATAGTATTATTGCTAATAACACAGCTGTACTATCGAAAGCAATACAATTTTGAACTTATGGTCCGTCTGATCGATTCTAGTATAGATAGTTTACACAAGTCGATAGTAAAATTTAATTGTTTCACAGCTCTAACATATCTAATAGTATCCGATAGTTATTCAATTCCGTCAGTTTCAAGACATTTTAAGATTTAAGCCCTAGAAGCAATAGACAACAAGTTGATTGATAGTTTCACACATCTGAAAACCAATTATATGAATCATTTTAGTAGACTATTATTATTTTTTTTTATAAGTCTATCAGCTCAGACAATCTTTAAGAACTATTATCAACAATTTTTTTTTTTTAGATTTTTCTCAGATTAAAATCAATGGCATAATTTATAGATTTCTTTTTCTTTAAACTATTTTTCTTTAAGAATTTAACAAAGGAACTTCTATCATTGTTTTAGCACGATATTTAGTCATAACGAGTAAAAGTGTAATTACCATTTCACAACAAGACCATTAAAATGAAATGTCTAATAAAGAATTTTACGCCTCAAGTGACTGTGAACTTTCTATTTAGATGTGCATGAGTTGAGGCACGTTCTTTTCTCACAGTGTACGACTGAATAAGTCAATGCCAATGTGCCATAAAAGAGCTTCTCGCTTTATGAGGCGATAACAACAACAAGTGCGTGACTATTCAACTATAAAGCTTGTAAACTTAAAGTTGTACATTCAGTTTTAGTTTATAAAGCATCTTTAAACCCTCCCTTGTCCCCTCTCTCACCCCTTTACCCCTGCTTCTCTTAAAAGACACGCAATGAAAAGTGCAATGCGTGCTGATTGACTTGACTGATTGAGCGAATGAGTATGAGTGTATAGTGAATAAGTGAGTGAGTGTATGAATGCTTATTCAATAATAAGTAATAAGAACAAATTACAAACTAAAAAGCACAACTGAAATTAAGCACAATAAATAAACAGACGACGCTTCAGTGCAAACCTTTGACATATTTTTTAAGCTTTTGCTTTCAGCAGTGTGTGTGTTTGCTGGTGTGTGTTTTTTGCCTGTAATTGCAACAAATGCTGTTTATGGACACCAAACCAAATAAAAAAACCAACAACAATACACAAAACAACGCGACGCGACAACGTGAGAAGCAAAAAAACAACTGACGATTTAACAAATTTTCACTTTGTTATTTTCTTGTCGTTAATGGAATTTTGTGTAAATTTTCACAGATTTCAGACTGCAAAACTTAGAGAACAGAAGCTGTTCAAAATTATTACGTATACGTAACGCACGACAACAACAACAATAGCAACAACAATATCACAGAGCAATGACAAATCCAATGTCAAAGTTTTATAAAAATAAATATTCAAAAAATCTAGAAAAAAAATGATTTTTTGAAGAACAAAAAAGATGTGTACAAAAAAGACAACAAACAACATTGTTTTAAAACAATATTAAAGTGTTTCAAAAAAGGTTTAAATCATAAATATATGCAATTAAAAATTATTATAATTGCTTATGCGGGTTTTTATTTTTCTATAATAAGAATTTTTAATTGGCGCAAAATGCGAAAGAAGAAAATTATATAAAAATTTCAGGCACTTGCTATATATATAATACATATATACTATAACTATAGTATAGGTATGTTGTATATATATTTATAAATTTCTATATTTGCTAAACGCGTGCGTCACACACACAAATTTTTATTATAGTTTTTGCTCGTTTTCTTATCGTTGTTGTTGTGGATTATTAATTAATTTGATTTTAGGTAATTTAATTTTTTGCTTTTTTTGTTTTTTTGTGGTTGTTGCCATAATTGTCTAATTAATCCAATTGCAGATACTTGAGGCTGCATATGAATAAAACACACACACACACATATTCATATAGTATATGCTTGTGTGTGTGGGTGTTTTTGTATTGTCTAACCGCTATTTAGTCCCGTTATTCACGTTGCCCTCGTGCAACTTTTGTCACTTTTTCTTTGCTTTTCTCGTGTTATTTACAAAACGGAGGCGCGACACAAACTGAAAACTCAAGTGAGCAAAAAAACGCACACAAAACTAAAAACTTAATTCGAATTCGCTTTCAGTCGCAGTCGCTGTCGCAGTCGTCGTCGCAGTCAACGTCGCAGTCAACGTCAGCGTTGGCTTCGTCTTTGCACGCCTTCCAGTTCCCTCTTTGAACGCACATACATACATACATCAATGTGTATCTCTCTCTCACTCACTCACTCTCTTTCTCAGTACGTGTGTGTGGGTGTGTGTATGGTTTGTGCTTGAGGTAGCCCAAGATCTGGACACGGCAACGTCTTAGTCCGGGGGCGGTGGGAGGCTAAGAAAATGCACTGCTACAAATAGTTATTGCACCACGTACAGTGGCTTACAGCTTATTTCAACCAGCACAAAAAGCAACTTAATCAAAATCTTTAATTACAACTAATTAAAAAACAAACCTAATTAAAAGAATTTACAGAAAACTACAGTTATTTTAACTCATAATTTGAAAATATTAAAAATATTCGAAATTTTTTGAGTTTCTGTAAAAAGTAACTTTTTCAACTTTTATCCTCGAATTTAAAAAAAAAATGGGATGCAACAAAATTCTTTGAACAATTCTAATAGTGTCTGCAAAAAAAATTTTCAAAAAAATCTTTTTGCTAGTACTTTTTATGATTTTTTGAAAATGGCTAAAAATTAACATTTTAACTCCTTTTTCCTCCGTTTCATACAAAAAGTAGCTTAAGGAACAATTTTCAAAATATCATAAAAAATATACTAGCGAAGAGATTTGTGGAAAAATTGTTTTTGCAGTCACTATTAGAATTGTTTGAAGAATCTTTTGCATCCAAAAATTTTTTGTTTGAGCCCGAGGAAAATAATAGAGAATGCATGAAATAAAACTGTGTTGAGTGTGACCAGCTTCCGTAAAAAAAAACCGATGGGATTTTGGTATGAACACCGGTGCAAATAGTGTGAATGGCAAAATTCATCGACGGTGAAAAAGAGCTCGTCTGACCGCTGTTTTAAAAAGAATTAGGAGTTTAGAAAAGAATAATAAGAGTTTAAAATACCATTATTTTGCTAATTTTCAAGACCATATTCTTCATCTTTTATTGAATCAAAGTAAAAGCAAACTTTTATCCCTTCAAAAATTCGGAAGATTCAGCTCGGAACTCCTTTTTTTTAATAGAACATTCAGAAATATAATAAGCGAATATTTAAAAACAATTTTATGTTTATTAATTTAAAGTCTTTTTCTGTGATCTAAATAAAAAAATACGATATAATAATTAAATTCGAATTCTTATTTAGAACTCATAAAATTATGTAACTCTTACTTCAAATATTTATTATAAATCCGAGTCGAAGTGATTTAAAAAAGAAATTCTTAAATTACACTCGCATATTAGAACCAAAGTTCTCAATCTAAATCTAAAGCACTCAAAATTCCAAACCTTTTAATTCACCGACAATTTAAATAAGCGAGAATTTTAATTTATGAGCTTCAACAAACAAATTGACAGCAATTTGTCACAATTGAATTGATGGCCAACAAAAGCAAAACTATTTTAAAAATTTTTGCAGTGTAGTAACAAAAAATTTTGCCCAGCAAAAATCTAAAAACAACACGATACAAAAATACACATGCTCAACAACTAAAATGAGCGAAACATTAATAAAGCAACAGCAACAACAACGACAGCAACAACATAAAATGATGGCCACAAAAGTGTAGCCAAGAAATTGTTTGCCCCTAGGGAGGAAAGAGAAGGAGAAGAAGCAGAAGAAGAGAGGCAACAGAGGGCAAATAGGCAAATGTGAAGTGTAGTTTCGCAAATGGAAAAATTGGAAGGTAAAACAAATCAATTTTTAAGGTAGGCGTAGGGCGGCTTCAAGAATTGTGGGCGTTTTATTTGCCCAAGCTCAACCTACACTAAAAAACAACCAAACTACTTTATAATTTCATGTGGCCATAAAAAAAAAGTTTGTTTGCTTAACTTCCACGCACAGAGATACACACACATATCTTATACACACATATGTATCTATTGCTATTATAATTATAATTATGATATCCAATTTTTTTTTATTTCTTCGTGCACCACGTGACGTATGCGCAATGTAAAAAATATGTGAGAATTAAGAGTCAAACAACATGCGATGAGAGAGGGAGACAAAGTAGGCACAAATTAAGAATAAGAGTGAAAAATGAATATGTAAAGAGGTGCCCAAGGGGACAAACGTGCTCGGTCTTGGCAAAAGGGAGACCTTGTCCACGTAGAGAGGCAATTGTCAGGTGAGACTGAAGTGTTTGACAGGTCAGAGACAGAGACAACAGAGCAGAGTCTTCTAGAGATAGAGAAAGATAGCTGGATTATATAAAAACTCTTTGTACTGACTGACTCACTGACCGAGAATCAATGTGTAGGCCAAACGGTTAAAGCTAGAAAGCTGAAATTTTCACACAACATAGCTGGGACACAAAGTATAAATAAAAAGTGTCTTTTAATAATTTATTAAGGCATTTTATGGAATTAAACAAATTAAAGAATTATTTGAGACTTTTTTTAAAACAAATTAAGAACAATAATAATTATTCTTAATTTTTTGAATAATAATTAAAATTATTGTTTTTTATTAGTATTCAGTAAGATGGACTTTAATTTAGTCAGTTTTGAAATAATAACTGAAATTGATTTAGCCATTTTTTTTAATTTGACCTATTAAAATCTATTTAATATTAATATGAGTGCCTTTTTAATCTATCAGCAATTATGTGAAAAATTTAATTTTATTAAATCAGTCTAAAAATGTTATTTGAAATTGATTATTAATTTTTCTTTGACTTCTTTTGTTATATTTTATAGTTAAAATATAGAGTCGAATTTTTAAAATATTGCAAACTATTTGCTAAATTGCCTGATCAGCTTTTGTAATATATTTCTTTAAGACTTTTTAAATTGTAATCATTAAATAGACTCATTTAAACTGGGTCACAGTCACAGCCAATCACTTTCAGAACCAAAAATATTTATATTTTTTTGGTTCTATGCTCAAAAATTAAGCTACCTGTGCAGTTGGATGAACGCATGCCGAGCTGAGAGGTGTGAGCAGCTGCGTAATAGGAGAAGAAGGTGGAAAAATGAGAGTTGGGTTGACCTGACCTAACTTTCCACAAATTGCGGAAAAGCGTTTTGTTCACCTTTTTTCCACCTTTCCTGTGTCACTGTGTGTGAGTGTGTGTGAATGCGTTTTATAATCGAATTAATTAAAATTTTGCACATCGTCTGTGGCGACAACACTCAGCTGCCCTTTTAAAAGCTGAAACAACACTGAGAGAAATTATGTAAGCCGAGCAAAAATATGCATGCAAAAATTGTAATTTAACATATTTTGCAATTTAAAAAATAAATTTTGTTTCAATTTTTGTAGCTTTTAGAACACTGTGCCAACTGCCCGCATGCTGCAGCTGCCATTTCTTTATCTTTCCCTCTCTCTCTCTACCTACTGTCTTTCTCTCTCTCTCTCTGTCTGCTCCTTCCCTCCTTTTTGGGGGGACAACACCATTGTTTTGTTAAGCGAAATTTCCAATTCAGTGAACTTTTTGTTGCCAGCTGCCTTTGCCCCGTTTAGTGGAGCGTGCGGCAACGGTAAACGCCAGCGTGACACGCCCACCACACGCCCCTTAGCTCCTAACCCGTTAGCTTTTGTTGTTGTTTGCTTCTCCTGCGGCTGTTGTTGTCGTTAAAATATTATTCGGGCCAAAAAGGGATACAGCAGAAGAAGAGTCCACATCGATGCTTGAATTGCTGTCAACTGGTCAGCTAGTGTCCTGTTTAGTCCTTACAGTTGTCACATGTCAAGCAAGACTCTATCTCACTCTCACTCTCACTCTTTCTCTCTCTCTGACGTCATGCGTGCGACATGCATGCTATTTTTAATGTAGCTGCAAGCTATTAAGGTAGCTAAGAAGTCTATAATGGAATAAGACGACTCAAATTAAATTAAAGAATCAATTTAAAATGCAAATTTGAAATGTCCGAGTCTAGCAAGTACTTTTTAAGTATGTATTCTAAATATACACTACTTGCCAAAATAATAAGTGCACTCATTTTTTTTCTAAAAGGCACTTATTGTATGAAAATAAAGAATAAGTGCGTTTTAAGCAATTTTCAAACAATTATAAAAAATACAAGCGAAGAGATTTTTAAAAATTTTTTTTTTTGCAGTCACTCCTAGAATTGTTTGAAGAATTTTTCTGCATCATATTTTTTTTTCAAAAATCGACGAAAAAAGTTGAAAAAGTAGACGACTTTTCTAAATAGATTTTTTTAACCTGTACTTATTATTTTGGCCAGTAGTGTAAATGTTAAATTAACACTGCAAGCGATTCAAATGTCAGCTTAAAGTACAAAATTCTTTTAATTTTTTATATTTATAACTTTTTTTTTTTTCGTGTGTACTTGCCACACATTGTGCATACGCCATGTTGGCCATTGTCCTGCTCAGCTGTTGCGTCTCATGGACAAAGTCTCTCTCTCTTTCAAACATTCATTGCCTAAATAATTCATGAACTTCCGTCCCTCCCAACGTGTTCCAATTTTCCCACTCTCTCTCTCCCTCTCTCTCTCTCTCTATCTCTGTTCTTCCTCCTGCTCTGCCTTCGCTTGCTATGACACAGACTGTTGTTGTGAACAGCGCTTATAAGCCGCTTAATGGATGGCCAAACAAAAGGTCGCCACATCCGCTGGATACACGAATATTTCCACAGATTGAACCATAACCTTCAGCCCAACAACTGTGTGTGTATGTGTGTGTTTGTGTTATTTACATAAAAGTTTTACATTGATTTCGGTTCTCGATAAAAACAAAAACCTGGCCCCAAAAACTTCTACACTTTTGGCAACATTAAATGAAAAACGTTTATTTATGCAGGCCAAAAAAAGGCATGTGGAAAAAGACAATAAGAGTGAAAAAACAGTAAAGAAAGAGAGAGAGAGGGATGAAATTGGGTACCTAAAGATACACAAAACGCATTTGGAAGCAGGCAGCATTTAAAATTAGAGAGCAAGTCTCTGAGTAAGTCTCTGCGGCATGACGGTAAGCTGTTGCATAAATTACCCACACACGAATTACAATTCCCAAGTGGTTCAAGCGCAAGCTAAACAGCCATACCACTAACTGGAATCTCCTTATGGTGAACTTTTACCTTTAGGCTCCTTCGTGGTGTTTTGTCACCAGCGTGGACTGCCGTTTACGGTGATATAATCAAGTTTTCAGTAATATGAATTAAATTTCAACTACAACGCTTTTTTATACTATCAAAACGTAAATGTCGCGAAATTCTGAATAATAAAAAATATCTATAAAATTAAATGTTTATTTGATTAATCAATATTATACACTATACTCTATAATATTCTTATTTTATTGATATTTAAGGTTTTTATAAAAATTTAAAAATAGATGTTTTAATTTTTTAAATGAAGTTTTCCCTAAGATGAATTAAATTTTAGCTACATAGCTTTTTCATACTATGAAAATGTTAATGTCGCGGAATTCTGATTAATAAAATATTTATAAATTAAAATTTTTTTAAATAATCAATTTTATACTCTTTGATATTGTTATTTTATTGAAATTTAAAATTTTTATTAAAATTAGATAGAAAATTTTTTAATTTTTTAATTTTTTAAAAATTTTCTATAGAAAAGTTCTACTGTACTTTCTGACTGTACTGTCTCTTTTTTCCATCCTTCATTTTCACTCCCTCTCACATTTATCGTAGCCCCAGATTGTAATACACACCATCATAATTTCTGCTTCTCAGTTTCCTCAGTTGCTTTGTGTTAATGCAGCGGTCAACGTAACCAATAACAATAACAACAATATGTGATGACACCACGATTTGGCCAACTATTTATTGGCCCTATCACTAATCACAGGCCGGCGTAAATAAACAAGGCGCTGACAGCTGTCGCTGTTGTTATTGTTTTCCTTTTCTAGCGCTCTAGCTCTAGTTCTAGCCTTTCACTCGCACCTTCCTTCGCGTATTTGTCAACTGTGTAACGGTAAACGTAACGGTAACGGCAACCATTAAATGTTCAATTTAACGATGAGAATGATGACAATTGGCAGGCGTGCCATAAACGCAATCAATCAACGGGCAAAAAGCACAAAATGCGAAAAATAACCGGAGAGGACGGAATCGGCACGAACTGTAACTATGATGAGTGTAACTGTAACTGTAACTGTAGCTGTAAATGTGTGAGAGAACTAAGAAAGACAGCACACGCAGTTAGCAGCAGCGACGATGGCAAACTGACTAACGGTAAACAGCAACGACAAACGACAACAGCGACGACGGCGACGACGACGGCAACGGCAACGACAACGACGACGACATGATGACCTTCACCAACACGCACAGCCCAAGGAAAGTGGCCAAAAAAAGAAAACTTTTCGCACACACACACACACAGACAAACAATAACAAAGCTGTGACGCTGACAGAAGCAGCAGCAGCGGCAGCGACCGAAGTAGCATCAGGCAATAACAACAACAACAAAAACAACAAGCACAAGCAAAAAGGGCGCCTGGCAAAAGCTTTGTTGGCAAGCTAAAATACAAAAATAAAAGCAACAACAAGTCGCGCTTTGATTTCGGTTTTTGCGTTGCGTGCCGAATGCCGAGAGTTGAGTTTTCAAGTGCAAAATTGCCATAAACTTGCAAAAGCTGCAAGCAGCCCGCTGTGTGGGTGAAAGACAAGGCAGGCATGCACACCCACACACTCACACACACACATAAATAGCTTGCTCTTTTAGCAGGAGACGGAGAGCAAACAGAGAGTGAGAGCGCGCCTAATGTAAACGGAAGAAAAGTGTGTGGCCACCTTGGCTATGTTATGATTTATGTTATGCGCTAATATAATGTAATTATGACTAATGTCAGTTTTTATGTTATGTTAAGAAGTCACATGAATATGAACAATAACTCGAGTTAAACGAGTGGCCGTAAAATTAATAAAATTAAGAAAAATAACTCTATAAGTCA
This sequence comes from Drosophila subquinaria, assembly GCA_037043405.1. Taxonomy (NCBI): domain Eukaryota; kingdom Metazoa; phylum Arthropoda; class Insecta; order Diptera; family Drosophilidae; genus Drosophila; species Drosophila subquinaria. Next base: position 17,882 of record JBAMBL010001505.1, read on the forward strand.
AATATCTCCATAACTCAAACATTTTGTTTGGATAATGGTGATTCGAGTTAGGAAAGTTCCACTGTATTTATAAAAAAATGCTTTCGAAGCAATGTTATGTTATTACATATGTATATTCTGTTAAGCTGTCACAATAGCTATGTTATTATTTTTGTAATACGTTAACATAGCAATGTTATGTAGTCTATTGTTATTACTTATGTTAAGTTTAGAGCATTCAGCCTGCGGCTAGAACTGTAAAACAAAATCAAAGCTTTCGCAAGAGTGACAAAGAGAGAGAGAGAGAGAGTGAGCGCGCGCAAAGACTATTGCGCTCTCAGCAGGTAAAAGCTTTTAGGTTGACCATAAATCAGGGCATCAGCTTGTTTGTTGTTGTAATGCAATGTGCGCTGTTTAATTTCCACAACGATCAAATTGAATTGGATGTGGATGGGATGCGACAACACTTACAATATCCTCCTCTGGTATGGTGGTGCAGGAGGTGCGCACGTGCCGCACACGATGCATTGCATCGAGACTCAGACGATGCTCGTGGTCATCCCGCAACATGGCATCGAAAACAGCGACGCCGCCATCGATGCTGCTCTCGCGTAAGATGCGACCGCCACGTCCACTGAAGGAGCCACTGCCATGTTGCTGCTGGTGATGATAATGATGTGGATGCGAGTTGAAGTTGACTCCCACCTCCGAGAAGGAACGTATGCGCATTGTGCCATTCTCATCGGTGGTTAGAGCCACCGATTTGAAGCGATCGATAAAAGCATCCTGAATGCTGCTATTCACGCTATTCAGCTGATTGCCCATTGCGGGCGATACAAAAACAACAACAACACTACAATACGCGACTAATTGCCACTTAAATACACAACAAAACAATCAAAAGAGAGAGAACAACAACAAGAAGAAGAGGAGCCGCTTTTGTTGTGCTGCTTCTGCACGGCGACAGGATGTTTATCAAACTGAAATCAACTCACGGCATTCAACAGGCAACAACAGGCGAAAGACAAGCAAAAGCGACAAAAGTGACAGCAACGGGAAGGGGGAGAGTGACAGAAAGAGAGCAAGAGAGAGAGGAGTAGGAGTGTGTTTGACTGAGTGAGAGAGCGAGAGAGCAGAGTTGAGTCCACAGGTTGCAGCTTGCAGTAGTGCAAAGTGGGCAGGCAGCCTTTTCCCAGGAATCATTGCAAGCTTTTGCAGAGCTTACAACGCCCACAACGCTGCAATTGCCGCAGTTGCAACACATTTACACACACACACACACACACGCACAAGCATGTGTGTCTATTTGCGTACTGGTGTGAGTGAACAAAACCAATGAAGCGAATCAGCATCACACACACACGCACACACACGCTCCTCGTGTGAGTTCCCTCCAATTCCCTTTCCCATTCCTCTTCCCCTTCCCTTTTACCTTCCCATTCTAGTCGTGGTCACTTTTTGTGTACGATAAGTGTCCCCAAAAATAACCCCATTATGGTTTATTGATTTGCATAGAACGTCGCTCTTTCAGGGCTGGACAATGAACCTGACAGAGTCTACATAAATGAAGACTATTGCACTAGAAAAGTCTCCAAATTAATAGAGAGCTTAAATTGCAGATATTGCAAACGAAAATCTATTGGTTTTTTAAAGGTAAAGTATGATAAAAAAAAAAATTAATATTGTTAATTTCTTTTGGCATGATTAATTGATTTCAGGGCTGAACAATGAACGTGACAAAATCTACAAAAAGAAGGAATGTCTCCAAATTAATAGAGAGCTTATATTTTTAAATTTAAATTAATTGAGTTTAGGGCTGGACAATGAACCTGCACAGTCTACAACAGAATGGAGATTAAATTTTAGATATTGTTAAAGGTATTTAGATATTGCTAATAAGGTAAGTGTGGTTAATTGATTTCAGGGCGGGAAAAGGTATATGAAAAGTCTACAAAAAAGAAGGCGAATGCTATAGGAAAGTGTCCAAATTATTCTATATGTTTTGTAAGGTTACATTATGATTAAATAATTTGGTTTGATAATAACTTGTCAATTGATTTCAGGGCTGAACAATAAACCTAAAAAGTCTACAAAAAAGGCACTTGTAATAAAAAAACATCCATTAATTTATTTAGGGTTAATTTTATTTAATTAATTTAATTTATTTTAATCAACAATTTCAACAAATTCAAGCCTGAACAATAAACTGAAAAGTCTCCAAATGAACAAAGCCGGAGGAGGCGATTACTACTGGAAAGTCTCCAATTTGATATGAACATAATGCTTATCCCTGGAAAAGCTATGGATTTTTAAAGAACCCAAGTCAGCAATCAAACATTTAGTAAATGTATTGAATAACAAAATTTGTACATTTTTAATAATTTAAACAAAAAAATACACAAAAAAAAAACAAAGTTTCGACTCAAAAAAGAACTATTGGTAAAGGAAAACAAATCTTAAAATTTTTACGGAACCTGAGGATGAAAAAAACCTAACTGTAAGTTACTCAATTCTCCAGCTTTATATGGAAAGACAAGACAAGAAAGACGAGTTACAATCCCAAAAACGTTTGCCAGTTAGTCTTTTTTTTTTACACAATTATAGGAGCGGTGGGCACGCATGGGCTCCGGGAGCTGAATTATAGAAATCAGAGTAAACAGAAAGAACGCTCACATTTTCAGCATTTAAATTGCTCCCCCAGAGAAATTTATTTAGAGATGTTTGTATGTGTGTGCTTGTGTGTGTGTATAAGTGCTAAACAAATATAAAACCGATCTTAAAAAATGTACAAAAAGAGAATAACTTGGAACGTCTTCTAGTTAAGGCGACGTCGGGACTTGGCTGTCTGCTTGCCACGCGATAAGGGAGCTAGAGAACGTTTGATCGCACGTGATTTGGTAACTGCGACCTTCTTTTTGGGCTTCCTCTTTTGAACCCGACCTCTTATGGCATTCGACTTGCGAGGCTTTCTTGCCGGCGATGTTGGGTTCTCGTTCAAATTTTCATTGCTATCGAAGAGATCAAAGGCCAGACGTGCACCTACATAGGATTCCTACAAAGATTTGCGAATATTTAAAGATATGGGAAATATATAAACTGCTTTTGGAGACCTCCTCAAAGAGCGTCCTCTCATGCTCGCTCAGATTCTGCCAGGCCCCAGCGGCTTCAGCCAGCAAATCGCGCACCGGCATCTCCATGTTCTCCTGTCCTAGCCAAAACTCACGCAAGAAGTTGTAGTAAGTGCTCTTGGTGATCAGCATTGGGATAGGAGTCTCCATTTTTGAATCTAAAGAACCCGAGTCTCAATTCAAAAACTCGACAATTTCTATTTTCGTTCAAATACGTTTCGTCTTTTTTTTGTTAGTGATGCTTACAGCTTGTAAGTTATGGATTGAATGAAAATTTCAACTAGTTCCTGAAATATATAAGTCTAGGTCTACTAGATTGCCCAGTTTTCAAAGAACTTTGATATCAAATTTTTTACTATTCTGAGACAGTATCAAATAATGTATTTTGACCCTGTACTTAATTGTAAAGCACAAATTATTTAAAAAAAATTTTTTTAACCTTAGAAAAAATATTTAAAAAAAACAACTACAAATTTTTATAACATTGAAAAGTATTTAATAAAATTTAGAGATAGTAATATTCCCATATATTATAATATTTTTAGACCCTGTACTTAATTTAATATTAAAGTAGAATTTATTACAAAAAATTTTGTAATCTTAAAAAATATTTTTAAAAATGTAGAGACAGTAATTGTCCCACATATTATAATCTTTTTAGACCCTGTACATAATTTGAAATTAAAGTACAATTTTTTTAAACAAATTTTGTAACCTTAAAAAATATTTAAAAAAGAATGTAGAGACAGTAATTGTCCCACATATTATAATCTTTTTAGACCCTGTACTTAATTTATAATTAAAATACAATTTATTTAAACAAATTTTCTAACCTTAAAATAAATATTTAAAAAAAAATATCTTAATATCCTGTTTCAAGATACTAAAATAAAAGAAGTGGGAATTTTCCTTTCGAAATTGCAATGTAATAATATTATTTTTATTACATTCAAAGTTAATCCGTAAATTTAAATGGTTTTTAAAAATTAAAAAAATCCGAATCTAAGTTAATTTGGAACATAACCAAACAAAAAAAATTTTAAAATATAGAATAATAGGTAGGCTGATCTTGTTTAATGTACAAGATTTGCAAAGTTGGTAATAAGAGAAAAAATTCAGATACAATTTGCTTATTAACAACAAAACAGCAAAAAGTTTTAAAATAAAGTCCCGTCATAAAAAAATGTTTAATACGATCTGGTTTCAGATCCAAGACAAACAGAGATGTTAATTAATAAATAAAAACCATTTGCTTACCCGTTCCAGTTTCTGAAAATAGTTGCGCAGGAATTGCACGGGATTCTCCGGACGACAGACGCACAGCTGGACGATGCAGTCTTTGAGGACGCGCTGAATGCCGTGCGATTGAATGTAATGCTCGCACTCCCGCAAGCTCTGCTCCTCCAAAGTCTTGGCCATCATGTACGACATGTGTACGTGATGTATCTATGAATGTGTATGAGTGTGTGTGTTGTGTTGTGGTTGATGTATAGGTGCAAATTGAAGGCTGCGTCGGCGTTGACGTTGACGTTTACGTTTGTTTCTTTCTTTCTTTCAATACGCAATAATACACAACGTAATGTATGAGAATGTGTGTGAGTGTGAGAGTGTGGTGTGCGTGTGAGTATGGAGTGTGTCTCTGTGTGAGTGCGGTTAATGTTTGACTTTGTGGTAAGCAGCTGCACGAATTGCAACTATTTTTTTGGGCTACACACTACAGGAAAATCAAGTAAAATAACTTATTGAACAGGGCGTCAAGTGCACCGCGAGCACCACTTGTGTATGTACATATGCATGTATGGGATGTATATTAGCTTTTTTCTCTTCTCTGCTGGCTTTTTGCTATTGCGTTTGCTTTTTGCGTTTGCTTTTGATTTTGCTTTTGCTGTTGGCTTTTTGGCACTGTTTTCACTTTTGTAATCCACTTCGTTTATCAGTGCTGCTCAATATGCTGCCGTTAATTGATTGCCTGCTCGTTTGTTGCAGCATTCAGAACACTTTTGATTTGTTTTCGTAGATGCTAAATACTGTTTTTTATGCCTTAAAAACTTAACTAAATTTTTCACGCACGTAAACTTCTTGCAGTTGTTGTTGTTTTTGGGTGGCCAGTGTTGCCCTATGCAGTGAAAAATTATAATAAAATCAATCGATAACAATGGACACTGGGCTGGTAGTGACATTATCGATACTTATTAGATACCTTTAAATTATTATAATGTGACTTAAAATCTAGATTAAGCCATGGTCCATTAAAATGAAATTTTATTCATAACATTTACAATTATTATGCCATTCAGCGAGCAATTATACAAATTTGATCGATTTTTCATATTCGATATGTGCGTCCACATTGTACGTGCTTTATTATCGTTGCTAAGTTTCGATACAGTATCGATATTAGCACATCGATACCCGCCAGCTTTTACGGTTGCAACGGAACCTTGATTCCTTAAATGTTTTAATTTAAATTAAAAAAATAAGTTTTTAAAACTGTAGCTATGTGGATGATGCCAGCAATCAGCAACTGTTTGAGCCAACAATTGAAGGTAAGCCGCTATAATACAGTGTAGCCAGCACTCGGATGTTTATTGTTTTGCGCGCATATCTCCAAAATGGAATTTATTGATTTTTCTCCAAATTCCAACAGCTAAAATGCTGCACACGGATTTATTGCCCACACATCAAGGCATTTACACGCCGCTAAGTCAGGCAATGAGCGATTCCGAGTCCGATGAGGAGATTGAGATACACAACGCCAGCAAGCATCGACAGCAGCAACAGCAACAACACTTGCAATTGCAGCAGCAACAATTGCAACTGCAGCAGCAACAGCAGCAGCAGCAGCAACAACAACGTAATCGCAGTCGCGTTCCACCAAATACATTGGCCTTAAAGTCGCCACACACACGACCCACAGCAACACGTATTGTACAGCAACAACAGTTGAAGCACAGCGGCAACATTAACAACAGCAGCAACATCAACAGCAGCAGCAACATTAACAACAGCAGCAACATTAACAACAGCAGCAACATCAACAACAGCAGCAACATCAACAGCAGCTACACCACCAACATGCAAAACACTTTTCGCTCCGTCATGCTCAGCGATTTGGGCAGCAACAACACAGGCAACAATGTGGGCGTGGAGTTCTCCAACTTCAATGGCGACTACGATGCGAATGCAACTGCGGACAATGTGGCCATACTGGGCAACCACCTGGAGGACAACAGCAAACGCAGTCCGTCCATGTCCACGCAGCGACGTTGTTGTTTCATTGCCTCCTTGCTGCTCTGTTTGTTTGCCGTCGTTGGCTTTGTTTGGTTAATCCCGTGCGGCAATGCGGATGGCACTGGCGCCTGTCCAGCGCCCGTGGATCGCGTCAAGACGCACAACTGGCTGAATAACTATACGAAGATTGAGCTGCGTGGCGGCGTTAATGTTGTTGCCGGCCTAAGGGCCTGGGAGAACAATCTGGTGTTTCTGTATCGCGGCGATGTCTTCTTTCCGGAATTCCGCGCCAACAATCACAAGCGCAATGGCATCATCTCGTTGATTGGCAACTCCGGTGCTGTGGCCTGGTACGATGAGACGGTGGATGAGCCGGTGGCCATTGATTGCACTTTACTTGATGTGGACAACAATGGGCAGCCCGATTGCCTGGTCATCGAGGAGTACGGCGAACTGGGCGTCATCAATTCCGCCAGTGGTCAGTGGCATTGGCGTTTCGTGGAGCGTTCCGTTCGCAAACTGGATGCCTATGATTTTCCACTCATGCTGCCCGATTTGGATGGCGACAATGTGCTGGACATATTGCTCATATCCAGCTTGTCGCTGGAGCAGCGCATCAAGACCTATGTGCCGGGTTCAAGTGGAGCTGAAGTTCAAACCCGCAACGTGCTCCGTCTGCTGTCCGGACGGAGTGGATTGCCCATTGGCGATGGCTTTCGGGTGCACGATTGCTTGGAGTTGTCCCGACTGCAGCTGGAAGCCTCCAGCACGGACAGCTCGCTGAGCTACGTCAGCTACAGCTGCCGCAGCCAGAACAATACGGAGCTGCAGCGCTCCAAGTCGCTGACCGAGCTCTACAGGCTGATGACTAACAAATCCATAGTGGGACGACGTCTGTTGCCCGCCTCCAAGATCTCGCAGCATCGCCGGCACGGCCAGCGCAGGGAGACGGATACGGAGGCACAGCGCAATGTCTACTCGCTGAGCGGACGGGAGCTGATTGTGGAGAATCGCGGCAGGTGTCCCGATTGCAATGTGACGCTGGTGTTGACGGAATCCCGCGAGGGGAAGCGTTTTACGTTGAGGAACTTCACCAACAATGGGATGTATGGCATGGTCCCGGCCCAATGGCACTTTAAGAACACCAAGTCCCAGATGTCCGGCTTTGTGATGAAGTTCTGGAAGTGGCATGGACAACAACCGGCGCCACAATCCCCGCCCGACAAGTTTAGCAATTATACAAACAGCAGCAACTCCAACTCCAGCTCCAGCTCCTCCTCCTCCAAGCATCAGCTGAATGCCATCAGGGAAAAGGACAAAGAGAAGAACAAGGACAAGTCCTACTCCAAGAAACAACGCTTGAAACGTGACTCCTTCTTATCACATGAATTTCCCGCCGACGCAGGCGAGAAGTTTGACAACTTGGAGCACTTGCTGCCCATACAAAAGCGCGAGACATTCACCGTGCCCGCCAAGAATCGCAGCAAATCGAATGCCGGACATTTGGGCATGAAGAACTATAAGATGCAAATGATTACAGAGACTGTAATCCTGGTTTTATTCATTGGCGCCGACACACGCATCGAGAACACCTCGCAGAGCAACATTGTCCAGTTCTGTCGGAGCAGCAACAACAACAACAACGAGTTGACTTGCCAGCCGGATTTGATCAATCAGGAGAACTCGATGCTTATTGCCGATCTGGATATGGATGGTTCCCAGGAGTTGGTCTCCTACATGTCCACCTTTGTGCCCGCGGATGAGCTGCAGCCGGAGAGCAATTGGAAACTGATTAGCTATGTGCGTTTGCTGCGTCTCCAGTCCGAGTTGCCCGCGTACTACGATCAGGAAAAGCGCAACTAGGAGGAGGAAGTGGAATGGGAGGAGTAGGAGGAGGAGCATGGAGAGACAGAGGAACGTGCATTTAAGCGACACCAAACAACACGTACTTAGCAGAGTTGTGCCTATTGTCATTACCATTACTTTTTAATTATCATTGGAAAAAAAGTAATGCTAATGAAACTTCATTTCACTAGCATTGAAAAAAAGTCGTGCTAATGGAAATTTGTATACCCCTTACTTAACAAATAAGTAAAAGGGTATATTGTATTCTTTGTTTTAATTATAATTGAAAATAACAATTCAAATTTATCTTTTGGCATTGAATAATGATCATGAAATCTCAATTTAATTAGCATTATAATTAATTTTTGGATGTAAACTTATTGTACTTTAAAATTTGTGTATTACAACTCAGTTAAAAATTTTGCAACCTGTTAAAAAATGTTATGTGATTTAAAATGCTAATATTTTGATAAATGTTAAAAATTTGGAAATATTTAAAAATTTTAGAAAAACTAAAAATCTTTGAAAAATGTTGAAAATTTGGGAAACATTTTTAATATTATCAAGTTTTCGAAACCTAAAATTCTTAAATTTTTCTAAGTCTTAATAATTCAAATTTTAAGAAAATGATTAAAATTTTTAAACATTTTCCTAACGTTTTCAAATATTTCAAGATTTTTTAAAAGTATTGCACTTCCATCTTTTCAACAATTTTTATAAATGTTAAAAATTTTGAAAAATGTTAAAAACTTAATAATGTAAAAATTTTAGAAAATCTGTAAATTGTTAAAAATTTGGAAAGACATTTTAAATTTTAAACATTTTTTTAACTTGTTTCAAAATTTTAAATATTTTTTTTAAGATTTTCAAGTTTTATAAATTTTTTACATCTTCAAATTTTTAACATTTTTCTAAATCTTAATGTTTAAAATTTGTTGAACATGATTAAATTTTTTTTACATTTTCCTAACGTTTTTCGAAGATTTCCAGATTTGCTAAAATTATTACATTTCCATATTTTTAACAATTTTTTTAATTTTTAACATTTTATTTCAAAATTCTTTAAGTCCAAAATTTCTTAGATTTACTTCCAAAAACTAATTATAATGCCAATTAAATTGAGATTTCAATGCCAAAAGACAAATACTAATTACTTTTTATTTTCAATTAAATTTTAAGAACATTTTCATTAGCACTACTTTTTGTTCAATGCTAATGAAATGACAAATGCATTACAAAAGTAGTTAATCGGGCCCATCTCTGGTACTTAGTAGTTAAATTGCTAGTTGCATATACTAATATCTATTATTACACTTAAACATTAACAATTACGATTGTATATTATAAATAAACATCCTTTTCTAGACACTCCCATTAAACGGTTTAATAACAATTTCAGCTTGTATTTCGAAATGCAAGTAAATTACCTAGAAAAACACACAAGGAATATAGTTTGGAAAATTTGTCAAAGAGTTCAAAGAGTTAACACTTGGGGATTGTAACAATTATAATTTATATGTTAAAATATACAATTATTTGTTAATTATTTTTTATATTATTTTGATCTAATTAAAAAATTTGAATAATTTCTATTTAAATTAATAATAATAAAGTTTTTATTTTTGAACTATATAAAAAAAATCGGAATATCCGAACCAAAAATATTATATCTGGCATTTTAAATCAAAACTCTTATTTTGATACCTGGTAAAAACAGAAAACAAAAGAAAAAATAAAAAAAACAATTTACAAAATACGAAATTTCGTATTTCTTATTTTATTTTCTTTCTTTTTTGATTAAAAGAAGTTTCTACCACTGGGCGTGGTAATTGCCTAAATGTTCAGATCGCTCGCATAGCGCTTGTAATTGGCCTGAAAGTTGGCTGACGACCATTGTTCCGTCAGGATTTTGAATTCCGCCTCCAGACGCTGCAGAGATGCCGTATTCGCCGTGTGATTTAGCTTCTTGAGTGCACGATAATGCTATAAAGTAAAGAGGGAGAGATTAGTTAAGGGTAGAGAGTAAGGGAACAGGAGGAGGAGATGGAGGAGAAGGAGACTCACCTCTGCTGTGGTGCTGGAAATGAGTTTGGCAGCTGCCAGCGCCTCCTCGTTGACACTGCGCGCCTTGCAGGACTTGTCAATAAAGCTATTGGGCGACTGGACAATCTCCGACGCCTGCAAACGCTCGCCAAGCAAAAACAAACGCGTGTGCTAAAGGAAATTAGAATTTAAAAATAGAAATATTATTAATATATGTTTTATCAATACCAAATTATCTAAAATTACAACTTTTCTAAAACCAAATTATGCAAAACTGCAAATACAAAGAACATTTAAAACACAAAAATTAAGAACAATTTAGTTCAGTTATTTTTAGAAATAAAACCTCTGATTTTTTAGACAAACAAAAAATATTTAAGCATTCAAATCTCTATATATTAAACTCTGTGGCCTGACTGACTCACTGACTGAGAATCAAAGCGTAGGCCAAACGGTAAAAGATAGAAAGCTGAAATTTTCACACAACATAGTTGAAATAATTTTATCGTGCTGAGATCATTTAATCGGGCGTTTTGCGAAATTCGAGCTGTAAGTGGGTCAAATTCGGGATCAAAGTTCATGGAATTGCTTAGTATGAAAAACTTTCTTGTTTCTTAAGATATCTTAACCAAACTCACAGATTATATGTTTAGGACTGTCTCTTACATTCTGACCAAATTTGGTCAAAGTCGGATGACTTTATCATATAGCTGCCATAGGAACAATCGGATGCAAATTAACCTTCAGAATCAAAAACTCTATAGTTGTATGAGATCTCCTCACTGATTTACTCTTTTTAATAAATTTGGACACTTTCGAGCGAGAGAAGCGAGTAAGGGGCGGAACTCCCTAGTTATTTATCATTTTTGCCTTGTCATTTTCTCTTTTCTAATTTTCATATTGTAATTATATTTATTCTAACTTGAAGTCTAGATTTCTTTTCTTAATTAGCTTTCTAGTTTTTGTTCTTTTATTTGTTTTCATTTTTAACAAATATGGGATCATGTTTCACCTACCACTTGGCTGGTGACCTTCGGATGCTTGTGCCAGAGCGCATAGCCCTCTGGCAGTTGGCCTAGCTTGGCATAGCTCGTCTCGAAGCTGCAATCCTCGGCGGCCACCACATAGTCGAGTAGCGGCAATTGCATAACGCCCAGATTCATAAGATTGCCTACAATGCCAGCCACCAGAGGCTTGGGATATGTAACCAACGTGCGCAGATATGTTCTAAAAACAAGAGGAAAGAAATAATTTTAAAATATAAATATAAGCTGCCACTTTAAGCTCAACTTACTTGAGAACCAAGGCAAATTGATGGGAGCTAGATTTGCGTTTCTCCAGGTTGGGTGAGATGAGCTCCTGGCAATCGATGCCCTCACAGAATTGCGGTCCCTGGACGCTCAGGAGCACCGTGTTGCAGTCGTTGCTCTTGGCCAGCTTGTTCAGCATTTCGGTCAGCTTCTGCAGCAGCTGCAGTTTGTACGTGTGTCCCGTCTTCGACAGCTGCGTATGGATGACCAGCTGTGACACCTTCTCCAGCTTGTGCAGTGTCACCAGCTGCTCCGCTTTGGTTGCCGTCGCCTTGGGTTGCTGCTGTTGCTGCTGATGTTGCTGCTGTGTCCCTGATCGCTTCAGATCGTTGGCCAGTGTTTGTGGTGTGGCGCCATCGCTTCTTTGGTTCGCCTTTGTCTCGGGCTTCAGGAACTTGAACGACGGATCATTGGCGGGCACATCGGATGAGGCATCGTCCGATAGATTGGCCGTGGGCTTAGTGTCTAACGATAGGCGACTAACGGACGCGTTGCTCGAGTAGCTGCTGTTGGAGCGACGTCGCATTATCATCGACTCCTCGCTGGCACGTTGCTTGTACACATAGTCCCAGGAATCAGCGGCCTGGGATTTGCTTGCCTTTGTAAAGACCGCTTCGACGGCAGCATTGCTGTTGTTGTTGTTGTTGTTGTTAGCTGGGACTGCTGCTCGCTTGTTAACCTTCGGTGGACTCTCCTTTTTGGCAGCTGCGTGCAGCACTTCGACGGCTATCGCTGCTCCTGCTTTCTGTGGCTGCTGCGAATTTACAGAGAATTATGTGAATTATAATTCAAACTAAAAGTTTTCTAGTTCTGTGCTCCCAAAGTTCTCCCCCAATATTGTTACTCTTATTATCAGGGACCGTAACGATTATAATATTTAAAATATAAATTATTAAATAAAAGTTATTTGTTGATTTTTTGCAAAAAAAATTAAAAGAAAACTCCTATTTATCGATCTAAATAAAGAAATAATAAAAAAAAAATCAAATTTCAATTTTTATTTAAAAATGATAATTTAATTTTTATTTTCAATTTTTTTTTAGAAATTAAAAATAAAAGTTATTTTTCAATTTTTAATTGCTTAAATTCAATTTTATTATTTTAAATTTTTATTTAAAAATTATAGATAAAAAGTTATTTTTCGATTTTTATTATAAATATTAAAAATAAGTTATATTTCATTGATTATTATTTTTAATTCAATTCAAAAATAATTTTTATTTTAAATGTTTATTTTAGCAATTAAAATAAAAGTTATTTTTCAATTTTTATTATAAAAATTAAAAATAAGTTATATTTCATTTGTTATTATTTTAATTCAATTAAAAAATAAGTTTTATTTTTAATTGCTTAAATAAAAATTATTTCTGAATCGAATTAAAAATAATTTAAAATAAATTTTATTTTTAATTTTAATCATAAAAATTGAAAAATAACTTTTAATATATAATTTTTAAATAAAAATTGAAAATAAAAGATTATCCAGTTTCTCATAACTCTTATTTGCAATCCCTGCTTATTATTTTAAAAGGATTCCTTTAGGTGAATCTGCTAGCTTACCCGTCCCGTCATGGTCAGCGATCGCTTGCGCATCAGCGGCTTGTTGGGCAGCTCTCCGCCGCTGAGTTCCCGCTGCTCGCGCTCCACGGCCTGCATCATGTTGGCGGCGCCTTCGTCGCCCATCAGTCGATCAATTTCGCTGATCTTTTTCTTCTTGGCTCCATTTGGCACGGTGCTCGGTGTCTGGGAACGACGCTGCTTGGGCGTCGTTGCCGCTGCTGCAGCTGGATTGGAATCCACCAGCTTTGATGGCGTCGCCGCTCGTTTTGCGGCCACTTTTTGTGTCTCCTTGGGCGTCGCTGGACGCGCTCTTTTTGGTGTGTCCATATTAATTGCATTTGTTTTTGCAGCTACTCCCGTTTCTAGTGTTGGACTTGCTGTTGTTGTTGTTGCACCTTTGGCACTGGCATATTGCGCAAATGATTTTTGTGTCTCGGGCGCATCGGGATCCCAAATGATTTTGCGTTTAATAATGCGCGTACGCTTAAAGCCTGCAATGGAAAATGAGGAATAAAAGTTTTTGTCTGAAAACTGGACAATGTCGTGACCATACCTGTTAAATTTCGATTAGAATTACTTATCTATAAAATAATTTTTGGAAATAATCACTATTGAAAAATTTATGATTATTTAATGATTACGATTACAAAAAACCAGAAATTATACAAAATTACAATTATTCAAAAATAGTCAGCAATAATCAAAAATAATCTATTTAAGTAGTTGGATTACTTTTGATTATTTTTTTATTAATTCTCATTATTTTAGTTTTTTTTAGATTATTTTCGACTATTTAGTGAAAATCAAATTATTTTGAGCAATACAGTTTATTACAAAAATGTTTCATTATTTTTGTAACTATACATTAGTTTCTTATACATATCTAAAAACTATTTTTTGAATTTGATTATATTAAAACTAATCTTTCAAACGAAAAGTCAGACAATGATTGTCGTCTAGGGCTTTATTAATAATACCGGCAATCGAAAAAAGTCGTTCAATTGGAAATAATAAAAAATAATCAAAAATAATCCGACTACTTAAAAAAATTATTTCTGACTATTTTTGAATAATTGTAATAAATTTAGATTATTTCTGATTTGTTGTAATCGTAATCATTAAATAATCATACATTTTTCAATAGTGATTATTTCCAAAAATTATTTTATTGATTAGTAATTCGAATCGAAATTTTACAGCTATGGCCCTGACTTACCCATGGGTTCCGCATTAATGTTAGCCTGCTCTGTAGCTGGTTTGGGCGGCACAGACTTGACCAGCACCTTGACACTGCCTTGACCTTGTTGTTGTTTCTGCAAGTCTGTCGCGGCTTTGGCTTTGTTCTTGGTGGCAGTTGGCGCAGGTGTTATCGCAATGGAATTGGATGTGGAATTGCAGGTATTGTCGCTGCCGCTGTCGTACTCATTCCAATCATCGTTTAGTGTACTAATTATGTCCAACGGTTGCTGCTGCTGCTGCTGTTGTTGCCTGGCCGCCGCCTCCTTGCGTCTGGCCGTCTGTGTTTTCAGATCGGCCATTTGCTCCAGAGCCACGGCACGTGCTTGTTCCGGCGATAGCTTTGCCTTGCCCGTTTTGGAGTTGCCAGTGAGTTTGGAGCCTTGTGTCTGCAGCACAGGACTTGGCCCGCTGGCATTGTCGCCATCGTCAATCTCCATGATCTCGTATTGCCCCTCGCCCTCGATGGTGACGCCCACGTTGTCCAGCTCGGCGAGCGCCAGTTCAATGCTGGATTTCTCTTCAGCAGCAGCGGGAGCAGCAGCAGATTCGACTTTAGCTGGCTTCGGCTGCTCCTGCTCCTGATCGGTGCCCTTTAGGAGCGCTATAAGATCCACTTCCTCTAATGCAGCTACCGCTGCTGTTGGCTCCTTCAACTGTTGCTTATTATCGGATGGGCAACGTTGCGGCAGCTCGTCCAGAGTTGCCACATCCTTTTGCCTCTTTCCATTCTCCGATTTCTCGCCGCCTGCGTCTTTTGCCTCTGCCTTAATTTCCACTGCATCCGAATCTGCACAATGCTGTGTATTATGCATTTTGGCAATTTCCTGCTCCAATGAGCTCAACTCATCTAATTTGTCAATTGTTGATTTGTCGTCTGCATCGTCAGTTTTCATTTCCTCATGTTTAGATTTTTCTGATGCGCCCGCTTTTTCTGCTTCTGCTTCCTCTTCCTGTTCTTTTTTAGCCGCTATGATGTTTATTTCGGGTCTCAGCGTTGCTGCAACCTTCGGCTGCTGCTGCTGCTCATCTGATTTGGTATTTGCAGCTTCAGCCATGTCAAGAGTGCCTTTATTTCTATATTTAAATTCACACAGTTTTTACAATTCCTATGCACTACAATAATTTTCTTTTTCCTGCACTTGCTGCTGCAACAGCGGCCATTTTATAGTGATGTAGGGTTGTTGATATAATATCAAAATATCGATATATCGATTTTTTTTTTGGAGATGATATATTTTTGGACGATATTTTTTTTTGATGATATTATCAATATCGATATTTTTATGCGATATTATTGTGCGATATTTTTAACCGTTGTTTTTACTGTTGCCGCGACTTTTGTTTATTCGCAAACATGGATGTACAAAATAACTTCGAGAAAATAGGTTCACTTAGTTCAAAGTGCAAACTTTGTAATAAAGTCATTAAATCAAGTGGCAACACAACAAACTTAAATACGCATTTAAAAAACAAGCACCATGAGGCTGCATTAAAGTGCAACAATCCCATCCTGTATTGGCATAGCCAGTCGGAAACGATGCCAAACCTAGCGAAGCTGGCACTTCGATATTTAATTGCTCCCGGTAGCTCTGTTCCTTCTGAGCGATTGGCGTCAGCAATTAAAGTAGTTGTAAGCGACACTTAGATCAGGATGACTGATTCGCACATAAGGGAGCGAGTTTTTCTTAAATCGTTAACTCCCGATTTATGGTAGATAAGCCCATTAAGTTTAAAACAATATAATAACCCTAAATATGGATGAAAGGGAATCGTTAAATAAAAAATACTTGGTAAACATAGCAAACTATTCAATACATGTATTCTATCTAAGCTAGCTTATTGAAATTGTGGATAAACGGTTTTTTTCAGCTCGCGCCCAGATATTTAAATCATCGATATTATCGATATTTTTTTTGTCAAAAATATCAAGAAAAATGATATTTTTTCATATCGAAATATCATCGATATTGATATTTTTAAAAATATCAACAACCCTATAGTGATGGGCGTTGTAGGATTTGTATATATTCGATAAGCATATATTTGATATATTGCAGTGAGGTTGCTCTACACAAATATCGATAGATGTCAGATATAAAAAACACCATCGATAATCTGTTTGATCAAAAATTGGGCGTTATCGATAGAACCTTTTTTGCGCCAAACAAAAAAATCGTTGCTGACTTTTTTTCTAAATAAATGAAAAATGTGAAAAATATCTACATATGGGCATTTCCATACTCGCGCACGGGACATTCGTACACATTCAAAGTAAAAAAACGGTAAAAAGGAAACGGTTTTTTTTTCTGATGAAGGGTTTAACATATTGCATTTGATTAGCTCTTTCATTGGTGCAAAGATTGATTTTTGGTAATTTTTCATTTTTAAGATAATAGCAAAATTCAAGTGATTCGCACGGGACACAAAACGGAAGTGACTTGTGAGGTCAACCAATTCAAACGCCAATTTCAGCGAATCCAGAGGCAATATTTTAATGCAACTTATTTTTAACTCTTGTGCATTGATGCCTCTTAAAAATGGTTATGATTTTTTTCAAAGATGACTTGCACTTTTTTTTAAATTCAATTTGACGTAAATTCGCACGGGACATCGCGCACGGGACATTTTTTACCATCACTTTTTAATGTTCTTTCTGTCTCTCTATTCAAAAATTATATGTCCAAAATAGCCCGAAAAACTTATTTAAATTAAATTTTCAATATATTTCTTTGAATTAAAATGGTTCATGTTACAATTTTACTGTCCTACTAAGTGTAATCGTTAAAATACAAACGGTCCATTTTGGAAGTAAATTTTTAAGAAAATTGACATAAATATGAAAAAGTGAATTTATTCCAATGTAGAATCTATATGTTCATCCTATTGAATTTTTTCCAGTGTATATTGCTTAAATAAATAACTAAAATACATTTCTGGAAGAAAATTTCAAAAGATGTGAATTTTTGATCAATTTTACGTTTTTGGCCGCGGTGGACCTTTCTGTGGAAATGCCCATATGTATATATTTATTTTTATATTTATGTATGCATGTATATAAATATTTAGTTTAGCCTAGACCACCTCGTTGTTGTTGTGATGATGACGCGATGCAGTGCGTCGACGTGACGATGTCCTGGCGCCATCAACCGAAGATCTATTCACTGTTGCCGTCCGTCCATTCGCCTTCAGTGTTAGAGTTCATACCCAAATGTTCGTGTATTATGGTGTGTACACTGCCTGCTGATATCTTTAGAGTGTCAGCAATCTTCCTCACTTTCACTTTACGGTCGGACATAATGATTTTCCGTGTTTTTTCAACGTTTTCCTGAGTAACAGCACCATTTGGCCTTCCAGTAGATGGAATGTCATCGGTGTCTGTACGACCACGTTTGAATTCGGCGTACCAATAACAAATGCTTCTTTTTGATGGAGCAGAGTCCGGATAATGTTTTTCAAGCCATTCCTTGCATTGAACAGTATTTTTTTTCATTAAAAAACAATGATAAATCAGCACACGGAATTGCTTGGAATCCATTTTTTTTTTTAACTCAAAAGTAGCGTCACTTAAAGCACTGTAACTTGTAAACAAATGGTCGGATTAACATATGATTTTGACAGTAAGCCTAAAAAGGTTGCCACTTTCGAAAAAAAATATTGATTTAGTACTAGTGCCGCCATCTATGTGTCAGTCATACACATTATTGAACGAAGTGTTATTACAAAGCATCTAAAACGCATGCAGTTTGGGAAAATAAGTTACTTGGCACCTGCCAATGGCAAGTAAGCAAAAAAGAGCAATTTGGAAGGAACATGTTCACTTGCTCACTTCAGGGAGCAACTCTTTATTCACTCACTATTAAAAAAAAATTTTAAAAAATTTGTAAGTATAAATTAAAAAATGCAAGAACGTAATAAGTTTTGTAAATTTATAAAGTTAATTTTAAAATTAATTTGGGGAACGTCAGCCTTTGCGTTGTGAAGAAATTAACAAATTGGTAAAATATTCTAAAAATAAATTATAAAAATTAAAAAAAAAAAATATTGGAAACCTCCTGTGAAGTTTTTAAGCTCTAGCTTCAATATTATTTATTACGAAAAAAAATAAAATTTCATATTTAAATCTTTTTCTGAACCGTTGCCAAGGCTGCCACTTTTTTTTTTGGCTGCCAAGCAGTAGAGTTGGGCATTTTAGTTCAATTTGCTGAATAAGTTCAATCGTTCATTTTTCGGTCGTGAGCTAAATCAGCCATTTAGTTCAGTTATTCAGTTGGTCATGAACTATGAACGATGAATAGGTCTTTTTGATCAGTTGGTCAGTTGTTTATGAAAGATAAACGATGTGAATAGGCTACAACTATTTCATTTTAGTGGAATGTGAAATGTGTTGTAAGTTATTAATAAGGACTATTTTTTAATATTTTGGGTTATACCTATACCTTGGCTTATGGAAAATGAGCAAAATGAGGAAATTGTTTTTATATTTTTGGGCTTTAATAACCCTTCACACTGTTCGAAACTTAAAAATATTTCAATTAAAGCATTGTTATATGTATGTAAAATTTTTTTTTAAAATTCTGACCAGCTGCAAAATGATTGGTTTAGTTCATGATTGACTGAATAAGTTCATTCGTTCGTCTTAATGACCCGTTCATTTTAACTTTTTCAGAACGAAACGACACAACTCTACCAAGCAGCGTTGCCAAAATTAGTCCGTTAAAAAATAGCCAGATTTGAATAGTCAAATTTTAAAGAAATAATAAAAATTATGGTATTACTTTTTTTTAGAAAACTTTTATTTTATTTCTGAGTTAGAATGGAAAGAAGGTAGAAATAAAATAACAGAATGCTGAAAAACAGTACCTTGTTTTTATAGTATTTCTTCGAAATTTGCTTATCTATCCGAAAAATTTGACAAGACTTATCCGAAAAAAGGCCAAATTGGCAAGCTTGCTGCCAAGCAATAAGAGCAATTTGGAAGGAACATGTTCACCTGAGCAACTCTATTTTGTTCACTCACTCACTCATATGAGCAACTCAACACTAATGAATACTTTATGGAAAAATAAGTCTCATCTGCAGCAGGATCAACGCTGATAAGGCGAATTTGTTTATTTTCGCAAAAGTTTAAGCAAATCAACTGCATAAAAAAGAAACCAGGCATTTAGTGAAAGACGCTCAAGGCGAAAAGTTCCAATAAACCGCTCGGTGGTGGAGGCGACAACAACAAACACACAAACATAAACGCGAAAGGGAAAAAAGCAAAGCAAGCAAGCAAAAAAAAAAAATACACAATTTTGGCAGTGAGAGGAAGAGGAACAGGAACAGGATGTGGGACTCGTCAATGTTTCTGAGCACATTGACGCCAAAGTTTTATGTTGCGCTCACCGGCACCTCGAGTCTCATCTCGGGCTTGATATTAATATTCGAATGGTGGTATTTTCGCAAATACGGCACTTCATTTATCGGTGAGTTTGCCACTTGGAAATGCAGATACATATTTATTTTGAAACTAATTACTAATTGCAGAACAAGTATCAATCAATCACATCAGTCCCTGGATTAATGGCAATGATGTGCAGTCGGAGAATGGCAGCGGGAGCAGCAGCAGCAGCGGCTCCAGCAGCAGCAGCAGCAACGGAGCAGGAGGTGGGGGTGCTGCAGGGAGCGGGGGTGCAAATGGTGGCACAAATGCCAATTCAAATTCAAATTCAACCACCAGCAGCGGCACACCCGAATGCAAAGTCTGGCGCAATCCCTTGAATTTATTTCGCGGCGCCGAATATCAAAGATTCTTTTGGGCCACGAGCAAGGAGCCGTTGACCTATTATGATATGAATCTGAGTGCCCAGGATCATCAGACGTTCTTCACGTGCGAGGGCGATGCGCGCAAGGAGGAGTATGAAATCATGCAGACGGCGTGGCGTGAACGCAATCCGATGCAGCGCATCAAATCCGCACACAATGCGCTGGAAATCAATGCGGAATGTGCGCCCGCTTATATACTGCTGGCCGAGGAGGAGGCTATGACCATACTGGAGGCGGAGAAGATACTAAAGACAGCGTTGAAGGTGGCCGAGATTAATTATCGGAAATCACAGGCCACACAGCATCAGGGCGCAATTGCCGATGGCGTGCACAGGCGGGACACGAATGTCCTGATCTACATTAAGCGTCGGCTGGCCATGTGCGCCCGCAAGCTGGGCAAGCTCAAGGAGGCGGCCAAAATGTTTCGTGATCTGACCAAGGAGATACCCTCGATCATGAGTGTGCTGAACATCCATGAGAATCTCATTGAGACGCTGCTGGAGATGCAGGCGTATGCCGATTGCCATGCCATCTTGGCCAAATACGATGACATCTCGTTGCCCAAATCGGCGACCATTTGCTATACGGCCGCACTGTTAAAAGCCCGCGCTGTCGCCGATAAATTCTCGCCGGATATTGCCTCAAAGCGTGGCCTGAGTCCCGCCGAGATGAGCGCCGTGGAGGCCATACACCGCGCGGTGGAATTTAATCCACACGTGCCCAAGTACTTGCTGGAAACAAAGCCACTGATATTGCCACCGGAACATATATTGAAACGTGGCGATTCCGAGGCCTTGGCCTATGCGTTCTTCCATCTGAAGCACTGGAAACAGGTCGAAGGCGCATTGAATCTGCTGCACTGCACCTGGGAGGGCACATTTCGCATGCTGCCATATCCGCTGGAGCGCGGTCATCTCTTCTATCCATATCCAACGTGCACCGAGTGCGCCGATCGTGAACTTTTGCCCGCTTTTCATGAGGTCTCCGTTTATCCGAAAAAGGAGTTGCCCTTTTTCATCTTATTCACGGCCGGATTATGCTCATTTACCGCATTGTTGGCCCTGTTAACGCATCAGTATCCGGAGCCAATGGGTTTGCTGGCACAAACAGTACTTACCTGGATCTTGTATCCGATTCAGTTGCTCAAGGAGCGCATCGAGGCATTCTGGCCGTGCAATCTTCTCCAGCAATTGTCGCGTGTCTAAAAACTTACAGAACAGAATAAACAGGAAATTCGCCAACGCACAACAACAACACACACACACACATACACAAAACATACACTCAGACTTGAAGATACATTGATGACTTAAAGATACAAAGATACATAGATACACATCAGGATAACCGAAGAAAAGGAAATGAAAAGAAAACCAACCCAAGTTACAAAAGAACTCAACAACATATACATACATACATACATACTATATATCTAGGCATATATGTATGTAAATCTAAATATATATATATATATACATATATATTTTGGATCTTTGTCTGTGTTTCGTGAAATATAATAATAAAAAGAAAAGCAAGTATGAACGATTTGTGGATACCCTGCTTGAATAATAATAATAATACACCTTCAAACAAAACAAACAAACAACATTTCGGTCAATTGTTCCTATAGCTACAGTGGCTCACAGCTTATTTCAACCAGCACAAAAAGCACAACTTTAATCAAAAGCTGCAATTGCAACTAACTAAAATACAAACCTTATCAAAAATATTTACAGAAAACTAAAGTTATATAAACTCATAATTTTAAAATATTGAAAATTACTTAAAAAATTTTAAATTTTGAAAAAATCAACTTTTTTAACTTTTATGCTAGTTTAACAAAAAAATGTTTTGATGCAAAAAAATTCTTCAAACAATTCTAAGAGTGACTGCAAAAAGAAATTTTCAAAAACCACTTTGCTAGTATTTTTATGATTTTTTGAAAATTGCTAAAAAAAATAAAAAAAAACTACCACTTTTTCGTTTTTTTCATACAAAATTTATCTGAGATCATCGCATACAAAAAATCATAAAAAAAAATAATAGCAGAGATTTTATAAATTTGTTTTATTTAAATTGTTTGGAGAAACTTTTTGCATCAAAACATTTATTTTTTTTTAAATCGAGGACAAAAGTTGATTTTTACAGAAACTCCAAAATTTTCAAGTAATTTTTAATATTTTCAAATTTTAAACTGATATAACTTTAGTTTTGCGTACTTTTGTACACTTGTACTTGTATTTTTGATTAGGTTTGTATTTAAGTTGGTTGTAATTAAAGCTTTTGATTAAGGTTGCTTTCTGTGCTGGTTGAAACAAGCTGTGAGCCACTGTATATCTGCTATATTCAGTCATGTCAGGCAATTATTTTCAAATAGACACAAAAATTTGTATTCATTTTTTGTAGTTGATTCTTTGGCTAAACCAAACAAAATATGTACACTTTTTGTTAATGGTCAAAACAATTACTTGACATACTGTATATTTGTCCGTAAAATTCGAATATCCAACCCAGTAATGATTATTATTATCATTAATTAATACTTACGTGTTTTTGTATGTGTGTTTAGTTTGGCGTATTTACGTATCTTTTAAGTTTTTATTATATAGATTTACAAAAAAATACAGAAATTATCATTTTAATATTTATTTTAAAAACATAATGTTGTGTTCATTATTTGTGCTCATAGTTTTAGGGACTGCAAAGAAGAGTTAAGAATGCTAATCGCAACTAAACAAATCAATGTGAAGAAAATATGCTATAGTAAAATTCCTGTATCAGTCGGAACTTTCGATATCAGCAAAAAACTTATTTTTTTTTAATTTATAGGATATAAATCGAATTTAATTCTTATTTTTAATTTTTATTTTAAGTCAAAAATAATCTTTAAAATTCAATTTTTAATTAAAAGTTGTAAAATAGCACTTATTTCTGATTTTCTCAATATAAAAAATAAGAGTTATTTTTGAAAAAGGCCTAACAGTTTTGTTATTTTTATTGAAAAAATCAGAAATATGTGTTTTTTTTACAACTTTTTAATTAAAGTTGAATTTTAATGTTTGTTTTAGACTTTTAAAATAGAAATTAAAAATAATTATTATATCGTATTTTTAAAATATAAATTTGGAAATAATTGTTAATTTGCAATTTGCATTTAAAAACTTATAACAGTCCCTGCATAATTTACAACTGGCAAATGCTGTAGTAACCATTACAGATCTTGCACACGGTAAGCAGATCCGGGAAACTGTTGGGATTGAGGGACATGAAATAGTCCTCGACAGCATGCAAGATCTGTTCCGTATAGCGTTCAATCTGTTCCGCAGTCAAATGACGATAGTTATCCAATATGTGTGTACCTATTCTATATAGCACCGATTCGGAGGTAATGTAAAGCTTTAGCACCGTATTGAGTTGTTCCCAAAACATGTTCATAAACAGATCCGTCAAATTGAGAATATAATTCATCATGTCTTCCTTTAAGTTGTCCGCCAACGAGAGCAGCGCAGTCTCGAAGCTCTCGGCGTTGATGATACGCTCGAAAAGGGATGCTCCATACTTGGACAGAGCCAATCCAACACCATTGACTATCAGAGTACTCGACATCAATGCACGTACGCCCTCGGCCCAACTGCTTGTGGATTCCGGCGTATCCAATGTTGTTGGCTCCGACTGTCCAGCCGCAGATCCGGTGAATACGCGACCTGTGATGCCTCCAGCTGCAGTATTGTTGCCACGAGCTGCATTCAATGTCTCTGGAATGGGATTTGTCACCTGGCCCAGGATATCGGGTCCGACATTATGCTGTACGCTGGCACGCAGCTCAGCGGTATTGATTACCACCTGATCGTTCAACGCCACACCTTGACCATTGGCTGCAAACATGGGTCGAACACCTTCCCTATTCAGGTTCTTGTTGATCTTGTAGAGATCATTGAACTGCTGGCGCGAAGGCATCTCGTTCACATTGCGTATAATGTCCATGTTGGCCTGCCTAACGCCTCTAACGCGCGTTGTCTCCTTGACCATCTTATCAAAGATGCGACTGCAAAAGAAATAGGGTATAAAAATACATAAGTAATGATAATCAGCTAAGCAACTCACCGCTGACGATTGCTTAGGGTATCGCGATAGCTGCCAATGCGACGATTGGAAGTGTCGTTGATGATGGTCGAGGCCAGCTTGAAGTTGCAAACGCTGTGCGTGAACAGAAAGAGCGAGGCGGACAATTGTAGATAGTCCAATGTGGATATGTCATCTCCATCGTTGAATTTCTGCAATTGTATTTAAGATCTTAGACTTGATACCCTTCCTTGTACAACAATATTTTTATTATAATGGGGAAACCTGCACTGCGACCCTTTGGATCATATTGTGCCCCCTTCTGAGTCTATAGCTCATCCATCAATCCTAGTTCTCGCACGAAATCGAGAATTTTTACCGGGTTGAGGTCTGTCTATGTCCTCCATCGGTAGGACATGTTTCCCTAGAAAACAACATCTACGTCTAGATAGAGCAGTGCATTCCTCCTCGCAATTGCAGAACCGGCAGGTTCCACTGCTTACAATTTCTAACTTAGATAGGTGTCAATAGACCGGTGAGTATTCTGAGTCTATTCTTCTCCAATGCGATTACTTGCTTAAACCGCTTTGAATTGTAGCTACCTAGGGGGTAATTGGCTTGTCTGAGACCTGTGGTCTCCGTCCAATGCGACTGTTGAAGTCATCTCTCCTCTTTACGTAGGTACTCACGTATTGTGCGTCTTACAATTCCACAAAACGGTTCAGAACCTATTAGGAGCCGGCATGCTCCCATTCTAGCAAGATTGTCAGTTGCTTCGTTCCCTGCTATATCCCTGTGGACTGGGATCTACTATGCGATCCCAGTTGGTTTGGCTTCTTCCGTACCTCGTGCACTACTCTAGACGTTATTTTCGCCTTGCTGAGTGCATTGAGAGCTGCTTGACTATCGGATAGAATGGCTATGTCTTTATTCCGACAGGAAGATGCTGGTATATATTTAACATTATAAATCTTATACCTTACTGTTTTATTAAGATAAGGTAGCTAAGAAACTTACCAGAAATAAATCGATGACGCCATTGACAACGCCAGTGCCGGACATCGTAATGGAAGAGATGTTCATGGTGTTGACCGTCAGTTGAGGTAATCTGTCGAGTCAAGTAGTTAAAGTTAGACAAAGCTTATGCTTATTAACCAGTTCATTCAACTCACGGCACCAACTTCCCGGCCAGCGTTTGTGGCCGCCGTCATGGCGCTGGTGGCACCAGCGGCACCCAGACCCACAGCGCCGGCAATGACGCCCAGCCAATGATTGCGGGCCGTGCGATCGGTGACATTGATCGACTGCTCGTGTTGACTGCGATCCACCAGCTGGGCGCCCGAACGTGCCGTGGCATAGCCGGCCGAGGCGAGACCCACAGCACCGGCCAGCAGCATCACGGGTGCAGCGACAGTTATGGCGAGTGCAGCAATTGGAACACTAGCTGCTGCCAATCCAGCCACTGCCGTCGTCTTGTCCAGTGCGCCGAGCACTTTACGTTTTGGTGTAGCCGCCGGTGTTGGCCATGATTCCAATATCACATCTCGCCTTGCATTAAAATTATAAACGCCTCGTCGGGGCGCCACCATAATGCCCTCGGGCAGCTCGTTCTCCGCCAGATAAGATGCCCAGTTCTGATAAACTCGACCGTTCTCATCCACATAAATCATGCAGCAATCGGAGCTGTTGCTGCTTCGGCCATTGCTATCGGCTGTAATCAGAAAGTGGACAACATGTAATCGAAACTGATAAGATTATTTGACTATATAAATATATTACAAATGCAACGACGTGCACGGAAAACGGGATGACAAGACCAAGATTTGGAATCCTCGGCCAGATTGTGATCCGTTTCGTTGGTCGCCACCAGCACATAGAAGATCGATGTTAGCGACTGACTATTCGTGTATTTGCCTGCAAGATCGAAAAGCAATTTAAACATTATATATGTACATATAGAGTCTAGACTCTAGAGTGATGCCAAGTTGGCCTTTTTTCGGTTAGATTTGTCTGGTTTTTAACTGCTTCAGCTGGGAAAAAATCTCAAACATATTCTATCCGAAAATCGGGCTTCTTTTTAGATACAATCAAATTTAATCCAAAAAGGATTCTTTACTGCCAATTTTGGAACTTTTTGAAAATGGAAACGATATAAAGGCGAAAACACTTTCCGAGCATACCAAAATTCACCTCTTAAAATGGGAGAATGTTGAAATTACGTCAAAATTTTGGGCCGAAGCAAACAAATATCGAAATAACCCTTTTTCAGAAGTGGTTTCTTTCGCTCTGACTCGTCTATCGTTGTCATAGTCGAATGCAGAAGTAGAGGGGGTTTTTAGCCAAGTTAGTTGGTAAAAACTAAATTGAGGAAAATTAAAACTATCTTCTGCGTCGACACAAAACTTGTTGCCATACGAATACATTGCCTGGCAAATACCCTAAGATGATAGGCAGCATGGGCAAAGTTCAATGACAAAGAAAATGCCGAGGAAAAAATCATTGAAAATGCTTTAAAACTTTTAAATTAAAAAAAAAAGGAAAAAAAGTTTGGCCTGTTTTTGTCTTTTTTTTAGGTTTTTAGCTTTTTCTACCCTGTTTTCTTTGGCCGTTTTGGCTTTTTTCTCCGGAAAATATTTGGCATCACTGATAAAGAGTCTACTACTTTCAAAAATCAACTTACGCTGCTCCCAAACGCTATTGAACAAAGTCTCGCGCATTCTCTCCATTACGCCGCATTGTTTTGTCCACTTTTCCATTGCCTTTTCCATTTCCTCAGCAGGCAAATCCTTCGGTTCGCTTGGATTTGGTATAAGCGATTCGAATTTTGTCTTCAATATAGGCGCCTGTGCATCAGATAATCTATATATACATACATATAATGCGACTCAGCTTACAATTGTTACGTAGTATGGAAAAATACTTACAAATCCCATATGATCTCATTACCAAATCCCAGCGACTCGGCAAACGATTGTTGCACCTCGCGAATGCTGCGCGCAACACTTGGCACAACGGCATTGTTATTGTTATTAGCTTCAGTATTGTTGTTGCTCATCTTGACTTCTTTTCGGCTGTACTGCAAATGATATAATGATCACATGTGACAGGAAGACACGCTTTTTATTTCACATTTGACGGGAAAACACATTTTTTTATTGCGAATTGCTAAAGATGTGAGTCATGCACTGTCGATAGTCGATCCCTCAAACCTGCTTGATCGATAGTGTGCAGGGCTGCAAAGTTAATGTTTATCGAACGTGCGCAGTCGCATCTAAATTTATCGATAAGCGCGATTCCGTTGCGTTCATATTTTAAAGTTGTGTCTTATTTTTGATGGAAAACATAATTTCTTCTTTAACAAAATGTATGTCGTCTGTTGCAAATCTAACAAATTTGTAAAAATAAAAGTTAATTTAATTTTTAAAAGAAAAACTTACATTAATACTTACAGCATACATATGTACATGCAAATATACATACATAAATTTGATAATACATCATATTCATACATACATACATATGTACAATCTCCAGACCGGTTTTTTTGTGTAGCAGAAGAACGCTGTTACTAAATTTATTTTTGGTTTGCCTTTCTTTGATTTTGTGCCATTGAACTTGGCAATCAATTTTGGCAGCCTCAGCGTTCCCATTGATGACTCAGCTCTATTTGTGATATACAAAATGCACACATATTTTCCTGTGACACTTTCCTGCTAAGTAATTTAGAAAAATTTCCCAGAATATTTATATGTATCACATTGAATTGCAACACGCAAGCTAATGTTATTAAGGTGCATACATTCTGTAAATTTATAAAAAAACCAATACATACATATGAACATACGTGTGTGTTTGCAAATGTTAGCATTGCTATTGGGACTTGCACTTAGCATGCTAAGGAGCGAGTTTAAGAGAGAGCTTTTAGTCGGGCATTACACAAACTGTGAGGAGCAAGTGTGAGAGAGCAAACACATACAAATTACACTGCGAGAGCGTTTCAAACTGGACATGAAGAGAGAGGAACAGAGCGAGAGCACTAACGGCGCTGTTTCATCTTGTTTGGAGATCTGAGTCTGGGGGTCTCGGTCTCGGTCTCCGTCGCTCAGTGTCTGTCAGTTGTATGGTTAATAGCGTGAGAAGCGGTCGTTAAAGCGCACGAGTTTTCGTCTCCCTTTTGCGATTTCAAGTGATAATATCATTTTTGTTTCTTAAAAAAGATACACGAAGAACAGCGAATAAGAATAATACAAACAAAGAACTTCATTTAGATTGTTGTGGTTTTTTCTTTCAAGTCATTAAAATTCTTGGCATTCTCAATTAAAGACGTTTTTTTAATTGTAAAATGAGCGATTCAAACCATATTACACTTCAAATGGATAAGCTGGAAAATAATGATAAATCGTTAGCGAGAAATCAAGTAAGTTCAGCTAGCTTAACATTTACAACAGTGTATACATAGAAACATATTTACATTCATTTACATACATTAACTCATCCAACTTTAAACTTACGAAACAAAAACAAACAAAAAAACGTAAAACAAAAAAAATGCAAAAAAAAATATGTAAATTTATGCAGTTCTATATTTTGGTCCAAAATTGAGGGTATTTTTTTTTTTAATTATTTAAAGTCAACTAAAACAAGCGACAACAAATTGCTTACAATTTAAAAGGAAGTTAAGAAATTTTTTTTTTTTTAATATAAGAAATTAGTATACATTGAAATTTAAAACTGCAAAGCTTATAAAGTTGAGAATGAATGAAAAAGGAAACTTTGAAATAAAACGAATTACAAGCAGTGCGCTGCTTGCAGGACATTTTTTTCTATCAAGCAGTTCGCCTGTGTATTTTACAGAGTATGTACTCGTCGAGTACTTATTAATTAATCACTTTTTTTTCGCTTTATCGCTAGCTACTAGAACGTCAATCAAATTTTATTATATACAATAGGCTAGCTAGTATATAAATATTTATGTATGTTTGTTTGTAAAGATTTAGACGATAATTGCCGTGTAAACAGAGAAAAGAGCCGTTTTAACTTTGGGAAAGTATCTTTGTATCTTTGTCGCAAATTTAAGAAAAAAAAAATCCCAGATTAGTCATTAGTCTGGATACAATTATGAAATGAGTTTCAATTTTATTGGGGGTCTTTTTTCTAGTTTGAGTTTACGCATGCATAAATACCTATATTTTTATATGTATGTAAGATTATTCAGCATTCATGACGGAAGCTGTGGTGCATAATAATGTGAAATACATAGTATTATTAGTTTACATTGGCTTTAACTGCATTTGCAAACAAGGAAAAGATTAAATGGTTATAATAAAACATGCTTAATTTAAATACTTACTCGATAAAAGTCTAATTAACTTGTTGTTTTTTACAGGGTATACACAACGAGGCCATTGACGACATTGATGGACGCAGTGTTCGCATACCGCGAGCAGGTTAGTAAATTATTTTACACTCATTTAAACGCTTATTCACTCAATGTTATATGTGCTTTAATTAAATGTCTTCTAACAAACTGCATCTGCTATACAAACAAAAATCCAACTCCAACAAACAATTATGTAAGAATCTTCTAAAAGTTAACTAGGAATCGCAAAAAAGAATTATGAGCTAAAAAATATACTACAATATTTATATGTATATTAAAAAAAAGGTTTTATTTCTCCTTCTTAATTGCAAATTAAATTTGTAAATAAATTAAATTAAAATTTTATATAAAATTCATTTAATAGGTATTAATTCAATTTTTTATAATTGAGCTTAAAAAAATACTATTTAAAACCAAAAAAATAATAAATTATGTTTTATTTCTCCTTCTTAATTGCAAATTAAACTTATAAATAAATTAAATTAAAATTTTCTATCAAACTTTTTTAATAGGTATTTAATCAAATTTTTATGAATGAGCTTAAGAATATACTATTTATAAACAAAATATAATAAAATAGGTTTTATTTCTCCTTCTTAATTGCAAATTAAATTTGTAAATAAATTAAAATAAAATTGTAATAATAATTGTAAATAAAATAATAAAAAAAATAATAAAATAGGTTTTATTTCTCCTCCTTAATTGCAAATTAAACTTGTAAATATATTAAATTAAAACTTTCTATAAAATGCATTTAATAGGTATTAATTCAAATTTGTTTATATTTTTAAATTTAAATCTATTAATAAAACTTATCTTTTAATTTAAAAAAAAAAAATATATATTTCTGTAATATGTATTTTTAAAATCATAATCGTTACGATTCCTGGTTTTATTTCCTTATTTAATCATAGATAATTCTTTTAATATTAATAATTATTTTTCTGCAGTTCCCGAACTGGACGATGAATCCGATGATCGTCCGGATATCAATGGCAATAACTCTGGCGTCGATGATGGTCTTCTAGCTGATGGGGAAGGGGGCAATCGTGATGGCCGAAGAGAGAGTGTCGGAGGTGGAGGCGATGCCAAGGCGCCCATGCCAAACGGTGGACGACGCACCAGCTTTTCCTTGCCCGGCTTTAATTATCCCGGATTTGTGGACATCGATGGCGTATCGACAGCCATTCCAGATGTGAATGCCTATCAGCATAAGAAGACATTGGCACAGGGTATGATGGACTTGGCGCTGCTTTCGGCGAATGCAAATCAGTTGCGTTATGTGCTGGAGACCAACAAGCAACATCCGTACTTTTATCCCAGCTTATTGTTCATTTCAATCAGCATCGTATTTCAGGTACGTGTTACTCATTTGCATATTGCCAAAATTGGTAAATCAGTTACTTACTCCTTTTTTGTGGTATATATACAGATTGCAGTCGGCGTTGGACTTATTTGGAATGGCAGATACAATATTAAGAACGAGCAGGAAATCTGTCGTGCGAACAAAATTAACAATTACACAGTCATTGGCATTTTTATTGTAACCGTTGTCAATGTATTAATATCAGCGTTCGGCGTTGCGGAACGAGCGCCAGTGGCGACAACGTAACGTAATTGCGTTTAATTACTCGAATAAATCATCTGTAATTCATCACACTTACGTCTAGGAAAATACTCACAACTTTACGCAAAATTCACTGT
Organism: Drosophila subquinaria; assembly: GCA_037043405.1. Lineage (NCBI taxonomy): Eukaryota > Metazoa > Arthropoda > Insecta > Diptera > Drosophilidae > Drosophila > Drosophila subquinaria. The sequence continues at coordinate 49,168 of JBAMBL010001505.1, forward strand.
TACCATATTTATGTAATAATTCTATTGTGATAATTGAATTAAAAGTCATCACCTTGCACTTTGTTAAACAAAACTTGTTTTGAATTGGGCGGGAAAAATCTGTCATATACATATATCGTTGTATCGATAAATATCATTTTACAGCACTGTTATCAAAGCAGCGCTGACAGATGCTTAACAGCCCTGTGTGGCTGATTGAGTTTGTTTGCCAACCCTGGCTGTTGATCTAAGGCAAAAGTTGCCGTTGATTTTTTTGCTATTACATTTAACTCATTTTAACGCAACTTTAATAAATAAGATGGCAAAGATAATAAAAGCGGTGAGTATGGAGCTAATTTGAAGTAATGGACATGCATGTGCTGACTGCATTAAGCGCACTCCATGCCATGTTTGTTATTGTTATGTCATCGACTGTCATTTGGTTAAATTGTTCATGCTTTCCAATTGTTATCCACAGTCCACAGGATTAACTGGTCTGGCTGTGGCCACCAATCCGCACCACACATTGAGCGCCTTGTACGGCAAGATTCTGCGTGCCGTTGCCAAAATGCCAAATGATGCAAGCTATCGCAAAAACACCGAGGTGCTTGTCAAGCAACGAGCGGACGCTGTGGCAAAGGTAAGTGATCCAAATCAGGATGTCCAGTGCTGCCCACTGTGAGGTAGCTATTTCGGCAGAATGAAGACAGCTTCCAGATTCTCTCTCTCTCTCTCTGTCTGAGAGCCGAGAAAGCACGTCGCAATTGTTTAGCTTCCTCAGCAGTGATGCCAAATATTTTCCGGAAAAAAAAGACAAAACAGCCAAAGAAAACAGGTATACAATTCAATATATTTGAATCTAAAAAAAAGCCAGCTTTTCGGATAGAAGATGTTTGAGATTTTTCCCAGCTAAAGCAGCTAAGAACCAGACAAATCTATCCGAAAAAAGGCAAAATGGCATCACTGTTTTAAATTGGTCAGAGAAGACGTCACCTTATAAAAACACATCATGATCCAATACTCTAATGATCATCATATTTTCTCGCTTGCAGAACAAGGACATCTTTGAATTGGAGAAGGCTGTTGGCTGCGGACAGGTGGAGGAGCTCATTGTTCAAGCTGAAAATGAATTGATTCTGGCGCGCAAGATGTTGGGCTGGAAGCCATGGGAGAAGCTGGTGCAACCCATTCCCGCCAAGCAATGGGATTGGCCACCAGCGCAAATCCTCGAGCCTAAGGTCTAAATACAACTATAGTTTGTTTTTCCCCTCCTCGTTAACAATGACGGCAAAATAAAAGCAAAGGCCATAAAAAAAAAACAGCAGCTTGCGATTGTATTTGTAGATAAGCGGGAGATTCGTATGTGAGCAGAGATCGTGTCAATAAGTTGAGTGTTCAGTTTATTCTCGCCATGCGTACGCTACACATCTCTCTGTTGCTGGTGCTGCTGCTGATCTTGGGCATTTCCGGTGCTCCAAGAAATCGACGTCAGATTGATCTGACTCTGTCCGCGGATCACGACGATAAGGCTGATGAGACGGAGCTGGCACTGGAGGCCATTGCGGGTCTGTGGAGCAGCGCCGATAGTCGGACCAAAATCGATGGCTCGGCGCGGGTTGTGCATCGTGCCTCGGGTGGACTGCAAACGGGTAACACAAGCTACCAAGCACGCGTTCATCTGCATCATGACTATAAAACGAATCCGTATCAATCGTAATCCCAAAAAGGTGCGCAACAGGATTGGCGTCTGGGCGTGCGTGTCGTTTTCAGCTAAGGACTCTCGAATGGAATAATTGCGTGATGTCAAGGAACCATTGGAGAGAGATATTGATAACATTTTGACCTTATTTTTTTTGTTTGTTTGTCGCGACACGTAAATATCAAATTTGTCGTTGTCGTTTCTCTTTAATCAACAACTTTATGCTTACAATATACAACAACAAATACAACAAGGATTCTCGACCATACAGAAATTACAATAAATAAGTATAAATGCCATTAATTAAGTAATATCATTGCACCCTCGTCTTTCCATTCCTTTCAAGTTACAGTCGTCGCATAAAGTATTTTGACAAAAGTAAAGTTAAATCTACTCATAATTTGAGCTTAATGTTAAGTTTTAAATTTCAACATCATATATTTAAATTTCGTTTGAATGATACAAAACTTTCCTTAAGCCATTAAGTACCCATTAAAAATTTCGATTTTTTGTAAATGTCTACTTTTCCAACTTTTTTGCCTCGGTCTCAAAATATGTTTTGATGCAAAAAGTTTCTATAAACAATTCTAATAGTGACTGTAAAAAGAAAATTTTTCAAAATCACTTTGCTAGTATTTTTTTTTATGATTTTTTCGAAAATTGCTAAAAATTACTATTTAAGCTACTTTTTCAACCTTTTCATACATTTTTCTGAGATCATCCCATACAAAAAATCAGAAAAAATACTAGCGATGAGATTTTTGAAAATTTCTTTTTGCAATCACTATTAGAATTGTTCAAAGCAACATTTTGCATAAAAATATTTTTTGTTTGAGATCGAGAAAAAAGTCAAAACAGTAGACTTTTACAAAAATTCAAAATTTTCAATGGGTTAAGGATAGCTTTGTATCATTCAAACGGAATTTAAATGACATTTCCATTGATGCCAAACTTAACATAAAGTAAGTTCAAATTATAAGTAGATTCCACTTTAGTTTTGTCAAAATACTTTCTGCGACGACTGTTTTTGGTCCGATTTTAGTTTGTTTGGTCTCAATTGAAGTGCACGCCCTGCTCCGCCTGCTTTCTCAGCTCGTCCACGACAAAGTCACGGAACTCCTTGTAGGCCGCCTCCATGTCCACGTTGTTAATGATCTTATGAAAATTGCCCGGGGTCAAACCATAGGCAATTTCCACTTCGGCGGCATTTAGACGTTTGCGTAGTGTTTCCTCCGTTTCCGTGTTGCGTTTACGCAGGCGACGCTCCAGTTCATCGATGGTCGGTGGATTGTTGAAGATCAGTATGGGATTGAGATCGGTTTTCCGGATCTGCTCGACGCCCTTCTGCTCAATGTCCAGTATGCAGACACGCCCCTGGTTCTGTATAGCGCGCACCGCCTCCTTGCTGGTCCCATACAGATTGCCCGTAAACTCGGCCGTTTCGATGAACTCATCGTTGGCCATGGCCCGCTCCATATCCGGGCGACTCACAAAGTTGTAGTGCACTCCATCCTGTTCGCCTTCGCGCGGGCGGCGTGTCGTGTGCGACACGCTGAAGCCAAATTTATCGGGAAATTCGGCGAACAGACGCTTCAGCAACGTGCTCTTGCCGGAGCCCGAGGGACCGCAGAGCACGAGGGGCCGGGGGCCGTTATTAATAGCTTGCGACATCGTCGAGCTGCTAGCACTGAATGCGCGATTGACAATGAACAGAAAGCTTATCATCTTGATGGCTGAAAGCTAGCTCTCTTTTGGCTAAATTAACCCGTCGATGGGAACACTAAAAATTAACCGAGCGAAAAGTTCTACTCTAAACAAACTGTCAACTCGCTGTTGTTTTAACATAGCATACACAGAAGCATGCACACAGATTAACATGGCTGGAGTGGCCTTAACAGTGAGCTAGTATTTTTTTCTGGATATTTTGACATTACTCCTGTATTTGGACAGTGCACTAAAAAATAAATGTATTTTTTTTAAGAAACTTAGTCCGCTCTTAGCTCATAAAATCACAAAATGAATTTTTCATAAACAAATATGATTTGCATTAATTAGCGCAACCTTAACATACAACCTAACATACACTAACAATATTTAACAGACCCATGTAAGCCCAACAGTGCACAGGTTAACATTGCAGCTGTAATAGCTCATTGATTAATCGATAAGTATCGCACGTCTGTAAATCCAATAAGAAATATCGCCAAACTTAATACGCCAAATTCAAATAAACACTTTTGCAGGTTTTCGGTTTAAAAACGTTTTTATATGCATATTTTTCATACTGTTTTTTTTATAATTAGCATAGAATTTCAAACACATACACACTGAAACTAACGCTGTTGTTTTTCTGTGAATGCTGCTGCTGATTTCTTGTTTTTTTTTTTGGTTTTTTTGTGTTTTTTATAATTATCGACTGTTATTATTTTGAATTCGAATTACAATGCATTTTAAACTTAGTTTGCTAAAAATAATTATGGTTTTTCCACGTTTTTATTCATCTCTTTTGTTTTACGTTTTTTTCTTTTTTACGTTTTTATTTTGATCACAATTTGATTTCGCATGCCCAAAATGAATTTGGTTTGTGTTCCGAATGATTCGCCTGAATGTAACCTTCTATTCCTGTTCCGTCTATACCTGTTCCTGTTCCCTTTTCCATATATTTTTTTGTGCCTATCTGCCGTATAAAGTACCACATACATGTCTCAATGTTTAGTTATAATCATGCATTTGCTTGAGTTACTATAAAATACGCTAATGATCAGTCAATATTGTTTTTTTTTTAATATATTTTTCCACTCCCTAATCGTACTAAAAGACAAAAATCTGTCTGCACCAGTGCTGCCAACTTTTCATCAAGAAAAAAAGCTGTTTTTAACTGGAAAGAAGGAAAAAAAATGCCAAATGCATTCCTAAAAAAGCCAGAATTCCCGCTTGCCGCAATTCCCATATTTTTCCCCCAATCGGAGCTAAATTGGCAGCACTGGTCTGCACTTTGAATGGATATGGAGAGAGATAAATTTCGGATAAATTTCTGCTTTCTGGTATTTATGTATGAATGAATTGTATGTAAACCGTATGTATTATGTACAAAAAGTTAATTTTTGATGTTCGATGTTCTTTTTTATGCAAATTGGGAGTTTAACGAGTCTAATGATCAACTAAATAACAGTTCTATCTTGGATGAAGTGAATGTGGATAATGGTTAATTGAGTCTAGTTTGAATCATCAATGAATATGCTACCAATAATTAAATATATATTGAAATGGATTATTATATATAGCCTGGCAAAATAAAAAATTATTGTGCAATTCTTGCTGCAATTTATTATTATTATGTATATATAGCCCTAATAAAAATTTGTATACAACTAAAAACTATGCATAATTTTAAAATTGATTACAAAATATTTGTATAATAATGTATAATAATAAATGTATGTGTGTGTTTGTGTGTGTGTGTTAGCTACATATTAAACTTGTACATCCCCGAATAACTCAGTTGTGTGGGGGATTGAGGGGAGGATGGGAGGTGGGGGGATTAGGGGCTTGGAAATTGTGTTGATTTTGGGCTGGCCCTTAAAAAATGGGTCTATATCTCCTTACAGGCTACAATCATTAATTATTATTATTATTCATAATATAATAATATTTCAATTACTATAGGAGCTTAAAAAATGTTTTGCATTCGTGAATTGCTATTGTTAATTATTTAATTGTTGTTGTTGCTTGTTGTTGTTTGTATGTTGTTTGAAAATGAGAAACAATTATGTTTACGATGCGTTTTGTTGTTTTCCTTTTCTTTTGTTTTGTGTATAATTATGTATAATTAATTATGTAATAATTATTGTTTACAAATAGATTAATCATTTTACGTTGTACAATTTTATGTTTTTGCTTGCGTAAATTATAAAATTACCTAATCAAGTAAATCATAAAGTTAGTTATTAGTTGTTGTTGTTGCTTTTGTTTAGGCCTTCCAGTTGTTTTGACGACTTCCGCTGGGTCCACTTGGCTGCTGTGGCGGAATCATCTCCAGCAGATATTGACGCTGCAGCTCCGCGGCCCGCTGAATGTCCGCCAAGCTGGTGGCATTGCTGGAACTCTTTGACGAACTGGATGCCGAGCTGCTCTTCTTGTTGTTATTGTTGAAAGCTAGAAAATCAGTAGGCATAAGTATGGCAACAAGTTAACAACCAGGCTCAAAACACTCACCTGCTACTTGGGCCGCCTGCGCCATGGCCATTTGGTAGGAGTACAAAAGTGGCGCAAACTGCATCATGTGCTGCGGATTGCCGCCCAATCCTTGGCCAAGTGCTGCAAGTAAAGATGTTTATTTATTATTAACTGTTGAAAACTTTTTTATAGTTAAAAGATTGATGATTAATTTGATACAACTGGTCAGAGCTTTATTTAAATGTTGACTTCTACTTAATTCAATTCTCAATTATAATGTGAAAATAATAAAAAATAATAAAATTTATGATTTTCAAAATATAGAATTCAAAAAATAATAATTTAGGTAATTTGTTAAGGTCTCAGTTATTTAACTAAAATGTATAGAAATGAATTAATAGTTCTAAAAAAAAATCTCTTAATTATATTTTAACTGTCATATAAAAAGAATAATTGAATTCTCAATTAATTTGCTAATATATTGAAAATATTTAAGAGAAAAAATATAGAACCATTAAAATATATAAATTAAAAAAAAACTAAAAATTTTGTTAATTTGTAAGAGTCTCAATAAATTAACTAATATGTAAAGTGCTTAGAGATGAATATAAATTTTTAAAAAAGTCTGAGGTATAAAAAATTTAAAATGTAGGTAATTTGTTAAAGTCTCAGTTAACTAACTAAAATCTAAAATGTATATTAACTAATTGCAATTTCTAAAATAGTCTAAGGTATGATTGAAATGGGAAAAAAAAGAATCAACACCAGAAAAAGAATTGAAAATAATTCTCAGATAAGATTTAACTGGACTACTACAAACAGGTTTTAGTTTAATTCAATACTGTCGGACATAACTAGCAATAGTAACTAGCAATAGTAACTAGCAATAGTAACTAAACATATAAAATAAACGTGAATAAATATATTTAAATTAATTAAATTTATGATTTTAAAATATAGAATTAAAAAAAATCAATTTAGATAATTTGTTTCAATGTCTAGCTAAAGTCTCAATTAATGAACTAAAATTTAAAAAATCTATAAATAAATTTCACTTTATGAAAAAGTCTTCAAGTTGTAGTTTAACTAATAAAGAAACGGTCCTTAATAAATTAAGCACCAGAGAATATTTGAAAAAAATAAAAACTTAAAATATCTCTCAGGTAACATTTAACTGGGCTACGGAAATGGGCTTTAGTTAAACTGAATACTGGAGGACATATTAGCAATAGTAAGTAAACAAAAAAAAGGAACGTGAAAATATTTAAAAGAAGCAAATTTATGATCCTTAAACATAGAAGTATAGAAATTAATTAAAATTTTTAACTGGGCTAAAAGGTATACAAAATTATTTCCCTCAGCTAACTTTGAAAAACGGGCCTTGGTTTAACTGAACCCAGTTGAACAATTGATAGCAATTACTTAAAATGAATAAGGACAAATCTCTTGGCGCACCTCTGAACAGTTGCTGCTGGAACGCTTGCATGGCGGCAGCTGTTGCCGCTGGCGACGTGTTGCCCATGGCGGCGGCGGCGGAATTGCTGGCTGCCGTCGAGGCGCCGCCAAAGTTGCCCAACCCGCCGAGTGCGGCCAGATTGCTCAGCTGGCTGAGATTGCCCAGGCTGGCCAGATTGTTGATATTCAGGCCGCCCATGCCGCCGAGTGCCGTTAGATGAGCAGCGGCTGCCAATGTGGCAGCTGAATATTTGTCATAACTCTGCGCCTGTTGTTGCTGTTGCTGCTGTTGCTGTTGTTGTTGCTGCTGCTGCTGTTGTTGTTGCTGCTGCTGCTGTTCCCGCTGTTGTTCCCGTTGCTGCTGCTGCTGCTGATGATGATGATGATCGCGCTCGGCACGAGCTGAACGCGCCGCGGATGATGATGACGTTGATGGATCATGATGATGCGCCGCCGTTGGCCCCGTTCCGGGACTGAGTATGCCCGCCTGCTGGGCGGCAATGGCCGCTGCCGCAGCTGTGGCCGCGGCACGCGAGGATCGGGACGAGGATGTGCTGCCAGCGGGCGGTGGCGTGGGTTGTTGGCTCTGTGCTGACGACGGTGGCGGCGTTGGACGCGGCGCTGGTGTCGGTGTGTGGCATTTGGTTGGGATTACCGTCACGGATGGCGGCAAGTTGACCAGAGCAGCTGCTGCCGAGGCATGCGATGCCTGCAGTTGTTCCCGCTGCTCGCGCTGCTCACGTTCCCGCTCCCGTTCGCGTTCCCGCTGCAGCTGCAGTGAATGTTGTTGATGCGACGACGACGACGCTGACGACGTCAGATTGGAGGCGCTGAGTGCAACACTTGTGGCGGAGGTGGAGGAGGAGCTGGCATGCGCCTCCACGGGCGATGGACTGCTCTGGCTTTGGCTCTGGCTGGCCAGGCGCTGCTCAATCTCCTGCTCCTGCTGCAGCGCCTTGACAAACGCCTGCTTCAGTCGATTCGTGTGCTCCGCCTTCAGCGCCTTCTTCACGTTCGAGGTCACGCACTGCTCGCAAATGACCTTGGCCTCCTTGTTGGCTATGGAAATGGAATGAATCTCTCATTAGTTAATGTTCTTTGGCTCTTGATTTGTCTACTTACTTTGTTTCTCCCACTTCCAGACGGGCGTAAAGTCAATCTTGCACTGGGCACAACGGAATGGAGCTGCCACCGCATTGGCCTTCTTATTCACCGTCAGATAGTCCACCACGGTCTCCAGGCCCAGCAGATAGACAAAGTCCGTGTTACTCGGATTCGGTATGAAGTGCATCTCTGGTGGTGGCGGCTTCGGTGGCGGTATCTATAAAAACAACAGGGAGAGCAAGAGATTAGAGAGTTGTCATGAATTGGACGCAGTGCATCCCTCCATTGGGAGTTTTAAAGTCGCTGAATTTTGACAAAGTTACAATAATTTAAGTTAATTTAAAATAATTAAAATAAAAGAATTATATTCAATTTAAATAAATAAAACTCTTTGTCCTGACTGACTGAGAATCAACGTGTAGCCCAAACGGTAAAAGATAGAAAGCTGAAATTTTCACAAAACATAGATGAGATAATCTTGTAATTATGTGATAACTAAAGTCTTTCACTTTTACATATTTCAACAAATTTTCAAACAAAAATCTCAAGTTTTAGCATTTTAATCGATTCCTGTCATAATTAACTGCATTTTATTCAGTAAGTTGTCGATTTGTCATCAAAATCTATTTCATTAACTCGATTAATATTCAAAAACTAGTGGAAAAGGCTATAGTCGAGCTGCCGACCACACAATACCCGTTACTTATTTAAATTAACAATATACAATATTTGTATTGCATACTTTAAGGCTTTTATATTGCTAATAAACTTAAATCAGCCATTACCACCTTTCTATTTTTCCAATCTTGTTACGATTTAGTAGGATGATAGGTAATAATAGAAGCTAACGTTAATTAGTAAAAAAAATTCCTAATATCTTGAAAACTGTGCGTGTGGTGGCTTTTCGCGATTTATGGAGGCGGAAAGAAGCGTGGGTAAAATTTGAAACAAACTTCAACTGCGTGGAGTTCATAGAAGTCTGTGTGCCAAATTTAGCTCCTACAGTCTCTGAGATCTAGGCCCACACACACACAGACGGACGGACGGACAGACGGGCATGGCTATACCGACTCGGCTGTTGATGCTGATCAAGAATATATGTACTTCATAGGGTCGAAGATGCTTCCTTCTCCCAGTTACATTCTTTGCAACGAATACAATATACCCTTTCTCTTATTTTTTAAGTATCGGGTATAAATATATCCATTTACTTCGATTAATAACATTATTTAATAAATAAATATTTTGGGCTTTTAAACACATTTCGCTATTGAAAAAATTACAAATTCAGTCGTACTTCCGCAACTCAAACTTTAACATTTAGAACTTTCTCTAATTCCAACTAAATCAATTGGCAATAAACTTAATAAACATATAAAAAGAATTCCATAAATCGAATTCTACATATTTCGAACTTTGCCCTTGGACAATGGTGATTCGAGTTAGGGCATTTAAACTGTAGTTTTTCAAATATTTTCATAATCTCTCTCTTACCTGTAGCAAAGTCTTTTCCAGCTGTTTTCTCAGGGCCATTTTAGCAGCCGCTTGACGCTGTGCCGGCGTCTGAGCCTCCTCCCGTGCCGCATTGCGATCATTCTGCAAAGAAAACAATTAATTAATAAATGTATTTTATTTGTATATATCATTAATAGACTCACCTTTAAATCGTTGAGCTGATTTTGATGCGATTGCTGCAGCGGCGGCGCCGGCGTTATGGAAACAGAATTGCTAATGGTCCCAGGTACCTTCGAATTATCCGAAATATTAGGCTGCATGTTTAACAATAGTTTTTTTTCGTTTTTTTTTTCGTTTTTTCGTATAAGAATTTTTAGCGTACAGAATTGTGAAACAAATTAGAAAGGCGTTTTAAGCTTTAGTCAAATTTCCTTTCTCTCTCTCTCCCTTGCGCTCCAAGCTTTGACTTGGCTTTAAAATTAAGCTAACAAAATTTTTTTGTATGGCTAACAAATTGGCAACAACTCCAATAATTATTTTAAAATATTGACAGGTGAGAGATTTTTGACAAGTGTATTTGTGTGTTCAGTGTTGCAAAACGATAAAACGAATTTCGATAATTGCAAAACGATTAACCAATTTCGATAATTAAAATGCTATCAGCTTTCGATAATTGAAATGCTGTCAACTTTAACCTATCGAATTTCGATAATTGTAATGCTGTCAAGTGTCTAGTGTTGGTAAGCGTGAGTTTTGTTGTAATTAGTGTTTTTTTAATAATAAAATACAAAATAACAAAAGGAAAAATACTTTTGTGTTTATTGTTTTGTGTGTGTGTTTTTTGGTGCAATTGATATTTAATTTATGATATTACATATTTATAGTTGGGAAATAAAACTCGGCGCTTACGGCAACGATTACATTACAATAACTCACATTGCGTGCTTTCAGGCTGGAAGGCGGCGCCGACGTCGGCGTTATGGTCACCGATGGCGTTATCGTGAGATTCGGCAGATTTGTGCGCGGCGGCAGAACGCTCGAACGATGCGAACTGTTGGTGGCAGGCGTGATTGTTGTACCGCTGGCCAGCGTGGCGCCCGCAGTCAGCGATGATCTAGGTGGCGGGAGTAACGAGTGGCTGTGGCTGTTGTTGTGGCTGCTGTTGTTGTTGCTATTGTTGTTGTGGCTGCTGCGCTGCGAGGATGAGTTTAAAGCCGCTGCCGCTGCAGCCACAGCTGCTGCCGAGGAGCCAACACTGCGACTGTTGGTGGCGCTGTTAAAAGGAAGAGGAAATGTTAATGTTAATTTCAAAGTTAATGTTAAGTTAATGTTATTTATTTACTTTATCGAGCTTGGAATTAATTCCAAATTACAATAGCATCAATATTGAATTTATTTTAAATTTCTGATCAATTAGAGTCTGAATAAAACAAGTTCTTAGTTTTTATACCTTTCGAGGATCTTTTTTCACATTTCTTTTTAACTATAAATCAGAAATTGCAAATAAGAGTTATGAGTCGAGTACAAAATCAAGTACTAAAAAAAAAACAGGGGAATTAAAAAAATTGCACATATGCTATTTTTGGAAGGACTATCCAACAACAGGATACATTTTTATTTCCAATTTTTATTTTTAAAATTATTTTTAACTCTTATTTTAAATTTTTTTGGAAAAAATTATGTTATTTTTCAACTTTAGTTTTTTAAAATATAAGTTGAAAATAGCTCTTATTCTTCAACTTTTAAATAACAGTTGAAAAACAACTCTTTTTTATAATTTTCATCATAAAAAAGTTGAAAATAAGAGGTATTTTTCAACTTTTTTTATAAAAATCAAGAAATAACTCTTTTTTCATAAAACTTATGAAAAACTAAATTCAAATTTGGGAACTTTAACGTAATAGTCATTGTTGCCAGGTTAGCTTATTTCAGTCTAGATCTATCATTTTTTAAAATGGAATAGTTAAACAAATTTGCAAATAGCTTATAGCCATAAATCTAGCATATTTCAAAGTCTTGATCAAATGCGGAGTGGAAAAATATTTTTAAAACAAAATGCACTTAAAAACTTTTTATGCAATATTAAGCATAGGGTTTTTTTTTCTAAATCATAATTTTTTTTTTAAATTTTGTGTTTAATTTTAAAGACGCCACATAAATGTGTGATATGTTTTATTAAAAAAAAACGATAGGTATTTAAGTGAGGTAAAAAATTATGAAATAGATGATTTGTTAACTAATTTAGTTAGATTTAAAAAAATAATGATATTGCATGTTTTCTTGCATTTGGATATAGCCTGATTATCAGTATAGCCTGATTATCAGCCTATAATTTTATTTTTAGCTGATTTTAGTTTATTTTTACTCAGAATCTAGCTTATTCGGGCGCTCAACACTGGTTATAGTTGACAACAGCTATTAATATCGAAATGTGTTTTGTGTTATCGATAACTCACCTAATGCTAACGGCAGCAGTGTTGCCACCCAGACTGCTCCTCCCTTTGCTGTGCGCTGCCATCGGCATCGCCGACGTCGGCGTCACACTAAGCGACCCCTTGGCGGTCAAAGCACTGGGTATCGCCGCCAGCGGATTATTGGGCGATACACTAGTGGGCGTTACGACCAGATTCTCCTTCATCACCTGCTGCGATTGCTTCAGTTTCTTGAGCAGCATCAGTTTTGTCTCCTCGTTGCGCAAATCCTGTCGCAGCTTGCGCAAACTCTTCTCACGCTCCTTGAGCTCGGCGTGCGTCAGCTCCTTGATGGGCACATACGGCGGCATCTCCTCGTCATCCGTCTCCGAATCAATGTTGCCATTCTGTTGCCTTCCGTTCGTTCGCGCCGGCAGCAGCACAATGTCCGGCGCCTCGGCATAGGATTTGGGTTCGGTGCGTGGACGCAACACGCGACGTTGTACTTTATTCTCATCCTGGACGCCACTTCCGGTTCCGCTGCCATTGCCATTTCCATTTCCACTGCCGCTGCCCGTTAATGCTGCTGCTGCCTCGGAGTTGTTGTTGCTACTGCTATTTGTTGTTATTGTTGTTTCTATTGTTGTTGCTATAGTTGTTGCTGCTGTTGTTGTTGCTGCTGTTGTTGTTGTTGTGCTGTTGGCTGTGCTGTTGTTGTTGTTGCTGCTGTTGTTGTTATTACTGTTGCTGCTGCTGCTGTTGCCATTTCCAGCATTGGAAGCTGTCGCTGCCGCTGTCGGCGCCGGCGCTGGCGTTATTGTCAGTCCCGTATTATTCGCTGTCAACGCCCGCAAATCTCGATTGCTTAGCGTTGCCGTTGTTGTTGTTGTTGTTGCTGTTGCTGCTGCTGCGGCTGCTGCTGCTGCCGCTGTCGGCGTCGTCGCTGGCGTTATGGTCAACGCCGGATCTCGGCCAGAACTCAGACTCAAGTCGACCACATCGTCGACCTCCATTTTGGCCATTTTCGCGCGTCGCGTCGTCGTGATTACGTATCTTGAGTTAACTGTAAAAATAAACAAGCGAAGAAAAACTTCATTAGTTGATGCTCACATCTAATGTGCTTGTTTAGGTACAGTGCACGATCGATATAATGAATGCGTTTTGTATGAATATTAATATTTTATGTAAATTTCATTCATTTAATTGCTTAAATATTATAGCGGAAATATTACAGAATTATTTAATTTAATTAATTAATTTAATTAATTAATTTAATTAATTAATTTAATTAATTAATTTAATTATTTAATTTAACTAATTATTTAATTTTGGTCCTTAGCATACACAATGCTTAAAATAAGCTAAACCAAATTTAACGAAATTCATTGCCTTAAATTTATTTAAAACAAATTTGTTTCTTTTACTCTGTCCAAACATTTTCTTGACTTACTGTATACCTGGCTTAATTGCGTTTACTTTATCGAGTGTTTACTGTATGTTTATCCAATGTGCCAATGTTGCCATTGCACTTAACTAAGGGTTGCTACCGTTAGTTGTTGTTGTTGTTTTTGTTGCTGTTTTTGCCATTTCTTTGGTTTTTCACTTTACAAGAGACTAACCCTTAATGATTTAACGGTTTGTTTGCTTCCTTTTTTTGTAACCGTTTGTATCGTGTCGTGTAAGGAAATCATAAAAATATCCTGATTTCAAATTCATTTAGGCGACGACCTTGTTGAGTCCAATTGATAGTCAACTGATAGCCCCGAGACGCTGTTCATTCGATTGTGGCAGACAACAGACAAAAGGAAAGCTGCACTCAATCACAAAGCCAGCGAAAAGATTTGATCGCAGATACACACACACACACACACACAAGCAGAGCGTCGAATATTTGTGTGAGTGTGTGTTTGTATGCGCCAAAGCGCCACAAAACACAGCATTAGCATCAGTGATGCCAATTTGGCCTTTTTTCGGATAGATTTTTCTGGTTTTAACTGCTTCAGCCGGGAAAAATCTCAAACATCTTTTCGAAAATCTGGCTTTTTTAAGATGCAATTGAATCCAAAAAGGATTCTTCTTTGCCAATTTTGGAACTTTATGAAAATGAAAACGATTTAAAGGCGAAAACACTTTGGCCTGATTTTTTTTTTTTTTATTTTTTTTTTAGTTTTTCAGCATTTTTCCCCTGTTTGCTTTGGCCGTTTTGTCTTTTTTCCGGAAAATATTTGGCATCACTGACACAGCATTAGCATGGAACATTGGAAAAGAGAAAAGAGAGCGAACGAAGCAAAGTTGCTTCCATAAGCAAGTCACGTTTTCGTTTTATCAAATTTTCGCATACAAAGCGGAGCGGCAACAAACGAGAAAATTTACATGAAAACAAAGTGGCCAATAGGTTTGGGCAGAGAAGGGGGTAAACACACACACACACACACTCAAGCTAAGAGGACATGCAAATCGGTAAATGTTTTAGTAGCTGCAGAACAGAACACAGAACTAGCGAAAACTCAAATCACGATACACACACACACACACATGCACACGAACAAGACACGTGAGAGCGAGAGAGGTGAATAAACTTTTCAACAAATGCACTGCTTAATGCACACACATACACATGCATGTATAATTAAAACAACAACAACAATAAGAAGCGTGCACCTGTCCCGCTTGTCACATTGAAAGCAAACCAATAAAAAGCAATTTCAACAAGCGGCAACAACTCAAACAATAACAGTCCAATTAAAATGAAATAAATGCAGCCACACACACTATAAAAAGCTTTAATCTTTTGCAACGGTATGGCAACGCTTTGAGCTGAGCTTACAAACATACATACATATGTATGTATTTGCGCGATGGCCTTAAGAAGTGTTGATGTAGCGCATGAATAGAATAAAGAAAAGCCAAGAATCGTAATTATGAAAACGCGAGCAAAACTTATGCTTTATTTATGCATGTGTGTGTGTCTGTTTACATGTCTGTATGTATTATTGTTTGGCTAACAACGTCCCCAACGTGCTATAAATTAACTCGCTTTGAAAGTTGGCAGTCACAAACTCACAAGCACACACACACACGTGCATCACACTATACATATAGCGCGCTCGCTCACTCGTTCGTTTTGTTTCCCCCTCAAAGCAGCTGTCGGCAACGTCTCGTTACTTTCCGCACTTGTGTCGTCATCAGATTGTGCTGCTTGAGAGCGAACAGCCGTGTTGCACTGTGGAACACAGCTGTCAGTTGAATGCAACAGGCATTTCAATTAATTATTAGCAAATAATGATATTCAATTAAACAATTATACAAATACATAAAATGATTATAATTTGAATATCTAAACGATTTCACAATTGACTCAGTTTGTGATTTTCATGGCTACATTTTGATTAATCACAACCCACTGTGCCGTGAGCGTGAGAATATCCAAGTTGATATGTATGTTTGTGTGTGTGTATGTGTGAGTGTCTGTTTAATGATTGTTGTCCGCATTTTGTTTCTCATTTAAAAGCAAATCCAAACATTTTAGCTTTTTACAGCTGCTTTAATAATAATAATGTTTAAATAAATAAAATGCCGGCTTTTTTGTATTTACGCGAACTCGACATTGGCCGCACTTTCCCTCGCGTTGTGTTCTGTTGTGTGTGCGCCCCTCTGGCAACCCCAGCGCAAAAAGTTGTATATCGATTTGTTGGCGTTGGCGCTGGATTTTTTTTTAATTCAATTTTTTTTTTTTGCTTTACTGACATTTGTATGGCTATAATTGTGTTTAATAGAGCGCTAAATGTGTTTCAATTAGCGCTTAAAGCTTAGCAGCATATGTTTGTGTGTGTGTATGTATGTCAATAGGGCTGATGTTAATGCAGTGCATAAACAGTATGTTAAATAATTGTTGCGACAAAAAGAATAGTCAACATATTTGATTTTGCAAAGTAAATTAAATTTTTTTAATTATTTTATTATGTTTTACTATTTTTTCAATATTAAACAACAATATGTAAATTTTTGTCTTTGTCAAAATAATTACTTGCGTGAGTGTAATACAGTCATGGAAAAAATAATAGAAACGGCATTTTTTTTTCGTATTTTTTAAAATTTTGTTCAATGAACATTTTTTTTTCTTAAGTTTCATATTTTTTATATAAAACCTATCCAGTAGTGTATCAAAATATAACAAAATAATATTTTTCAAAAAACTTAATATAGCAGAACATTTTTTTTAAATTTTTTTTGGCCTGGAAAAAATAATAGAAACGGAACGCCCAAAGTTAAGAAAAACATATTTTAAGTTATAAAGGCATAAAGATTAACCTTTAATTTTACTATTCGGTTGTAGCACCGCAATTTTTAGTGACTCCGAAACGTCGACGATCCATGGAGTCCACCAGTTTGGCACAAATCGATGGATCAATGGAGTACCATTCGGATTTAACTTTTTTCAACTAATAATCCTTATTTTTGGGGTTTATAGCCCCCAATCCTTTTCTTTAAGATCCTCCAAAGATGCTCTATGGGATTTAGGTCTGGTGACTGTGAAGACCATTCCATTAGGGGAACTTTACTGTCAAGGAACCACTTCTTGGCCAGCTTTGAATAATGTTTTGGATCATTATCCTGCTGGAACTCCCACTTTAAAGGCATTTCCTTTTCAGCATGAGGTAGCATTATACTGTCGAGTATATTGACATACTGGGAGACACTCATTTTTTTCCTTATAAAATGTAATGGACCAACACCAGAATGAGAAACGCATCCCTACAAAATTATGTTTCTACCTCCATACTCAAACGTTTTAGTTGAGCACCTTGGGTCGTGGGGAGTATTTTTATGGGGCCTAACATGTGGTTCCCCATCAGATTCAAACAAATTGATCTTAGTTTCGTCTGACAACAACATATTTTTTCAATTTGGAGGCAGGAAACGCACCTGCGCGAAATTTTCCCGGTTGCTGATGTGTTTTTTACTAAGGTATGGTACCTTTCAAACCATATGGCTTTTGAAACCGTCATCAATCGTTCTATTTCTTATAGTTCGACTATTGACAGGTGCATTTAACTCATTTTTTAGAACTTCCGATGACAGAAAGGGACTTTTTTTTTATTTTCGGACAAGGAGGTTGTCGAATTTACCCTATGGTGCAAGCTTTTTTACTGCGTGTCTTTGGTTTTTATTTATAGTAACCCGCTGAAAACATTTTTTTTATAAATATTAGGAATTGTAACAATATCTGAGATTGAGTTGTCTTTATTTTTTAGATTCAGAATATGTTTTCTTTCAATAACGGTACAATGTACGCCACCACCCATTATGAAACGAATATCAACAACAAGCAGAACGGGATCCAAAAAAAAAGTTATTTAATGTCTTCTTCTATCTATAGTTCATAATATGATACCTATATAACTCAATTTTAACCTTTAAGAAACAAGATAATACCAAAATTCTAGTGCGTTTCTATTATTTTTTCCAAGTCAAAATCGTGGTCTTTCTATAAATTAGTATACACTGTTTATAATTCTTACGAAAGAGGCCCAAAAAGGTATCCAAAGTAGAGCATTGTTATCCTGAAACCAAGTACACTGGTTTTCATGTATGAAATTTGCTCCAGAAACGAAATATTTGGTCTCAAATGTGAACAGCCCTGTCGTTTCTATTATTTTTTCCATAACTGTATATGGCCAGACAAGTTCAAGTTTGGGTACAACGTTCATTGGCACCTGCCTGACAGCAAGCTAAATGTCACCACAGACATTAGAATGAACTACGGAGGGAAAGAGAAAGAAAGACAGTGTGAGAAGAGATAACGGACGGACTAACTGACCGACCGACCGACCGCCCGCCGATAAGCGATGACTTACCAGGAGGTCAGCCTTGACTTTCAGCCGGAGTCGTCGGATCGGATGGACTCGTTAAGTACTATTAGAGTCATCTCATGCGATAACAGCAACAACTAACGAGCAACAACAGCTACAGCGACACACACACACACTCACACAAGCAAACGCAAAAAAAAGCAAAGAAATAAGGTTAAATCAAAAGTACAGTTGTGTACATAGCGCAGCGAGCAGCAGCAACAGCACCAACAACAACACAAACAAAAGCGAAGAGCAACCAACAAGCGAAATGTGTTTGAGTGCGGCTGCGGTGAGCAGCAAAAGCAACAACAACAACAACAGCAGTAGCAGTAGCAGCAGCCGACGTAGAGAGAGAGTAAGACAGAAGAGAGAGCGCGCGTCGCACACACACGCGAGCCCAAAGCCAAAGCCAAACAGCAAACTAAGAGAGTGGCGGGCAGGCAGACGGCGGCAGTTGGCGACCGAGAGTTGGGAGTACACTAGAAGAGTGAGTGAGAGGGTGGGGTGGGGTGGGGTGGGGGAGACTGAAAACTGTCTGGCCACCCCAAGCACAGAAATCACCCATTACCCCCACCTCCAGCGACAACACCCACAACGACATCGAGACATGCAGAGAAAACACCTTAACCCTAAGAGACCTACAGATTTACCTATTGATTTGCATATTAGTATCTTTATTATTAACTGACCCCACAAACTAAAAGAAAAGAATATATAAAACTTAAAGACGGCCAATCGAAGGGCATTGCAATTGGCTTAATTTGCGATATGCGCAAAATAATTCAATTCATTTCAATAAAATGAAAAAATTATTCAAAACAAGTCGCAGCTTCGCACACAAACTGACAAATAAATAAACAAACATACATAAATACAAACATACGCACACACACACACATAAGTAGGTACATGAATATATATACATACATACATATATAGTCGTATAAGAAATGCGCATATCTTATCGCCTGCCATTGTACGTACATAAGCGAACGAAGCGGAAGAGAGAGAGAGAGGAGCAAGCAGTGGGCTGCTGCTGCTGCTGCTGCTCTTGCTGTTGCTGAGAGCGCGTTCGAGTGAGTGAGAGCGGCCGACTTGTACATGGGTCCCTTGTACATATGTATTAACTCACCATCGTCCCCATGGTGGGTTGGGGGTAGGAGTAGAAATTGGGGGTGGGGGTTGGTCTGTGTGTGTGGTGGGTGGGGTGGGGTTGTCAAGTGGGCGACTGCAAAGTGCAGTGGCGCATAAATCTAAGCTGCGCCTTTCGACTCTTGAAATTTATTAGTGACGTCAGCAGCTGCTTAAACCAATACAACAACAATAACAATAATAGTCGGACGACATTTCAACGTAGTGGCAACTCCTTGACTAAATTTACAAACAAGAATTAAGAGTCATAATTTATACTGTAAGCTTTACCTGCTCATTTGCATATGTGTGTGTGTGTCTGTGTGTAAGTGTGCTCATATATTTGTATTTGCCAACCGCAAAAGTGTTAAGTCATTTTGATCCATTAATACAGTTATTCTTATCTACTTATATACATAAGCAAGTATATAGTATATGTATGTACATATGTAAGTAACAAAGATGTAAGCTAATACAGATCTCAATACCTATGTGTGTACATACATATGTGTGAATGTATGTATACATTTGTATATATATGTACATATGTTTGTATGTACATAAGCATGCTTGTTTATTAATAGCACCGATAAGGATAAGCTTTGGGGAAATTGCAACACCGCAAGTAACAACAATATAAAATATGTAAGTATATAAATAAATTTCTAGAAAATGGGTTACGTACTAAAATACTACAACAACAACAATGACGACAACTTAATACAAATTAATTGCGCGCACTACAAACGAAAAAAACGTCGCTTCTCTGTCGCTGTCGCCGTCGCTGCCTGTAGTCGTTGGCCTCTGCGGACGTCGCTGTCGCAGCGCAGTCTCTCCAACTATAAATGTGTGACGTGTTGTTGTTGTATTTGTTGTCGGATTTGCTGCTTATCGCTTGGACATATTTGCACTGTCTTTTATGGCAACGCTGAGTAATTGACAAATGGCTTGAGGGGGAGCGAGACGGACAGAGGGCAGGTACATTGTATAGTGAAATGAGGAGAGACGGCAAATGGGTTTTGAGCCTAGCAACTTTACAGCTGTTTTTGGCAGGTGGTTAAGTCTGACCAACTAAAAAAATGTATATACATAGAACATGTGTGTGTGTGTGTGTTTGTGTACATAACAGCAACAAGAGTAATAGCTTTCAAACTGGTTTTAATTGTGTTACTTTTATTTTACTTTGTTTTATGCCAAAGTTCCGAATAGAAATAAAATATTATGATGCTGATAATGGACATACAGTATGTACAGTAATTATGTTGACAAAGAAATTAGTTATTTGTATTTACTTATTTTCAAAAATAGTTGACTGACTATAATAAAATAAATATAATTTTATTTATTTTCCGTTTTGTCTAAAAAATTACTTGACTAACTGTATGTGCCTAGTTTAAGGTCGTTAAATGCTAAGATTAAACTGAATGCGTATGAATTGTAATACAAACATACATATGTACATATTTACATAAATACAATAAACGGAAAACGGTTGCAATTTGACACATCATTCCAATGACGGCCAAATTTCACAATTTTGCAATGACAATTTCCATATTTGCTTAATATACAAATACTGTAAGTACATACATACATACATACATATGTACATATAAAAGCGCAGCTCAATTGCTTGTAAAAGCTCTTGTCGTTGTCTTTTGCCATTTGCTCTTGTTGTTGTTGTTGTTATTATTGTTGTATATACACACATGTGTATATAAGTACCGTACATATTTCACTCACACTCCCGCTCTCTCTCACTCACTCACAACATTTGTACATAAACTGAGTGCGCTGCGCTCTTCTCTTCTCCTCTCCACTCTTCGCTGCTTTTGTCTATCCAACCGTGCGTCTTTCTCTGCAACTGTATAAGTGTGTGTGTGTGTGTCTGAATGTTTGTATGTATTGACTGCCTGCCTGCCTGCCAGTCTCCTCCACTAGCAACAACAACTACAACATTCAGCAAAAAATAAAAACACATAAAAACGCAACTACAACAACAACAACAAACATAATCGGCAAGGCAACAATCTATTTATTGCACGTACTAATGTACATACATCTGCATGTACATAAATACATGCACACACACACACACATGATGTTTGCACTTTGGTGAAGAACAAACTTTTGTTAACGGTTTTCGGCTGCATTTCAATACTTTTCTTTATTGTGTGGAAAAATTCAACTTAATCAAGCAAATTACCAACGCGTCGCTGTCGACGTCAACGTCAACGTCGTTGCTATGCTTGGCTATTTTTAGGCTTTGCGCTTTACCTTTCATTTCTGTTCTTATTGTTGGCAAAACATCAAAAAATAAAAGTAAAATAAAATAAAATACAAATTGAAAATGAGACGATCTCCTCCTCGCACGCGTTGCCGTTGCGAAGTTCGCGCTCTGTTAAGAATAACCCCAAAAAGTAACACGTAAAAGGTAAGCAGCGACGCTGCAGTGCAGTCAGCGTCGACGTCGACGTCGACGTCACTTGCCCTGACACAGCCCAACCAAAAAGCAAAAGAATAACAAAACCAGTTAGCCGATACTTACACACACACATACATACATACAGTCAGAAACACACACACACACACTCACACACATTTGACATTTATAATGCGGTGCCAAAAAAAAATGGTAAGAAAATAGAAAACAGAAATTCATTCAATTCTTAGCGTTAGATTTCAATTTCATTTACAATTAATAAAACATACATACAGACAGACAGACAGCTATTTATGTACAGTGCTACGGGTAATTGTTCTGTCAAAGAAAAAGATTCACACATTTCATTTTTAATTTGTTGTAAAAATTTATATATTTAAAATATGCAAATTTCAGATTGTGTCAAAACAATTACTTGACCAACTGTAGCTGCTATGCATGCACATTTAAAATGTTTATGCGGCACAATTTTATTGCCCTCAACATAATTAAAGCGGCTCTTAGCCTTGAACTACGCGAACTTAACTGGAGACACACACACACACACACACATATACATACATATACATATGTGTCTGTGTTCACCTGTAATAATATTTTTACATGCGTTTTTCACTGTCAACTGCATGTACACTGGCTACATACATACATACATGCACATAGTTTGTATATACCCATGTTTGTATGTATGCACAGCACAGTGTATAAAAATAAATGACAACGAAAAAGAGAAAACATTTATTTTTTCTAGCATTTCTAGCTGATAAGCGACGGCACTTACAATACATACACACACATACAGACATACATACATACGTATGTACATGTTATGTGCAATTGTTCGCACAGTTGCTTTATACAAAAATTTCTCGCTGCTCGCATATGAATCACACTTCACATGGATTTACGACTGTTTATTAAATTTGAATTATGCGATTAAGTGTTGAGCAACGCCCAAGAGCAGCAAATTTTACTTAACTAACGGTAATCGATGGTCTGCTGCCTACACAATACTTTCTACTGTCAAAACAACAACACGCAATTGCTACTACTTTACTACATACTACTTTATTGTTGTACGCTGTTCTTATTTTGCACTTAATGACGTGTAACCAACGCGCGCGTGTTTCTATGTATACTACATGTGTGTGTGTGTATGTGTGAGAGCATATGTATATGTATGTATCTGTGTACAATGGGAAGAGCTTTGCCGTGTGTGCGAGTGAGATGCCAAAGTAAACAGGTAAAAAAAAGGTAAGCCAAAAAGAAAACAACAACAACAACAACTATAAAAGTGGCAAAGCTGCTTTTTTTTCTTAGCTGCTTTTGTTTTTGCGTGAAATTGACAGCAAAAGATGAAGCTCGATTATTGAGTAAATTGACATTGCTGGTGTTGTTGTTGCTGTTGCTGTTGTTGACTTAATAATGATAATCATAATTAGCCAACGTCAGCATGCAGCGACCATGAAAATTGACCAAAATAATCAACAAAACCAAAAAAAAAGAGAAAAGATCAATGCAGAAATAATGTAAAGTGCTGGCGTTTGCTTGATTTTCAGTTGTTGCTTATGTATCAGGCATAAAGAAGAAAATGATACAGTCAGTGCATTAATTATTCGTACACTCGTAATTTTAATTTACTTTCCTTCAGTTAACTTTATAATACACTTGACTATTAAATAAAATATTGTGCTTTATTCGTCTTGGAATAAACACCAAGTGTGCGAATAAATATTGCGCTGACTGTATATAAATACATAGACATCTGTATCTGTGTATTGGTGTTGGTGCTCTGACTTCTTGCGCATTCTTTGCCTGGCGAACCGCGACGCAGTTACATAACATACATGCACAACTGTATATAAGTATATTTTTGTACATAGCTGAGAATGACAGAACAACGGGGCAGGCAGACAAACAAGGAAGTAACAACAACGAGAAGAAGAAGAAGAAGAACTGTAAACTGCATGGCGATTCAACTTGAAACTTGTCTACGCTTAGCGTAAGGTGGCAACACTATCCAATATGCGGCTATCCGCACAAAAGGTAAAAAGGGTTCAGGCTTTAGCGAGATGAACTGTGTGTATGTATAAAAGAAAGAGATAAAAAAAAAAGTAAAACCAAATAAGAAAAATGTTCAACGTGCCAACAGCATCTAAAACAACAACAACAACACAAGCGACTCATTTAAACGGTCAATTGCCTCAAGCGAAAAGGCAAACGTACGAATAGAGAGAGAAAGAAGAAAAAAACTAAATGAAATTGAGTAACGGCTGCTGCTGCTGCTGACTTTCTGACTAGGCGGCTGCAATGCCCAAAATTTTTGGTGTACAATTTTAATTTCTCGCTTTAAAATGAGAACACACAATGTGCATATAAAATATTGAATTGAGTATAAAATGGGCAATCACAAAAAAGTTTTTTTTTTTTTTTTTCGCACAGACACACAAAATCAAGCAACGTGCATAAATTAGC